>JANIIA010000007.1:5941589-5953205 GCA_027478495.1 Erythroxylum alaternifolium | reverse complement strand
CAAAAGTGCTTTTGAAGTTTACAGCCAAACACTCATTTTTTCCTTAAAATAACTTTTGCGGCGGAAAAAAGTGCTTTTCCACCTGCAAAAAGCTGAACCAAACGCACTCTAATTATATTTCTTTTGAAAAAATTATTATAAAGAAATGATAATTAAAATACAAATATTATAAAAAATAAGAAATATTTTTTAAAATAATTTTTATTAAGTAATGAAAGTGGCCATTGAAATTTATATTTGGGATAACAAATTAGACAATGCTTAATCTTTTAAGATTTTTTAATTTAGTACCAAATTTTGAGAATTTTAATTTAATAATTGATCTTTTAAAATTTGTATAAATCAATGTTATAAAAACCGGAAGTGGTTAAAGATTGAATAGAATTAAAAATTTTAAAATATGATTGAAAGAGATTCTCGAAGAATTTTAAATTTAATTGAAAAAAGATTGTTAAATGAAATTAATTTATTTATTTTAGTTTATAAGAAATTATTAATTTACAAAAATTGATTAATTAATTAATAAACTGATCAATTTTTAACAACAAGAATTATTAAAGTAAATCGAACCGGAAAGTTAAAAACTGAATCAAGAATTAAAAAATTCTAAATTTTTATGATTGAATCGGCCAAATCAATTAAACTTTTTAATAATTAGTATCAATAAGGTCAAATAATTATTTATATTTATCTATTAATTATATAAAAAACGTAAAAACGAAAAAAGTTTTAACTTGACCTGAAAAATTTTTAAAAGTTAATAATTAAATTAAAATTTTACAAAATTTGACTCATATCAAATCTATATTGTCTTGTCCATGTGTCTATTTCTATCAAATCTATATTATCTTGTCCAAATGTTAATACGTATCTTTTTATCTTTAAAATAACATTTATATTAATAAAAAATAAAGTTATGTAATATAAGACTTTTCTAAAATCTCATGTCTTATCGAGATTTATAGTGGGTGTTGTTATTATATCGTTAACTCTCGATAAAGATTAATATTAGATGAAAATTTCTGCGTTCTTTTTTACTCTTAAGAACTTATAACTCTGCAAAGTATCAAATGCTTTTACCCTTCATTTTCTCACAACTTTTATTTAACAATTGGTAGACAAATCATGCATCCAAGAGTTTGAATTTAGGCGAGCAATAAAGATTAGGGAACAGAGATGGAAACTGGTAAAGCACTGAGCCCACCAGGACTACAGAGATCGAAACTGGTAAAGCAATAAGCCAATGTCAGTGCCTGCATTAACCTGTCAAAAGTACTTCTCCTCGATTTCAGGAAACTAGTTGTTTACGACTTTGCTGGAAAATTTTACTTCCAATTAGGTAAAAAGGAATCATATTAGGTTGCTGGGTCAGATTGGATTTGTAAATTCAAACACACATTTTTCTTATCTACTTGTTTGGTAGACAACTTATCAATCATTTTTTAGCTAATTGAAAAATTTTAGCTATTTAATTATCAAATAATTGGTGGATAAGTTTGATAATCAACTGATTAAATTAACTGATTCAACCCAATTAACTAATTTTAAAAAAGTTCCAATATAGAAACAATTTGATGTGGAGCTTAGTCAGCTAATTACAAAAAGCCAATTGTATCATTTAATTATTGATAGCTGAATTTTTTTTTGCAATAATTATTAATCTTGGGCCTATGTTAAGTATCTATCGTTAATTTAAGATTGAGAACGAAAAAAAAAAGAAACACTTATTATTATTATTATACGTTTTATATTTTTAATAGATTTATAAACTTAATTTTTGTAAAATTAAATATTTAAAATTTAAATTTTTATGAAAATATTAAGAAAAATATTAAAATATAATACTCATGTTTTTATAAATCTTTTTTAAGTCATGTCCTTGTAAGTTATTTTACACACAAATAATTAATACTAAACCGTTAATTTTATCAAATATCTATGATAAACAACTGATATTATCTCTTAGTTAATTAATTAATAAAATTTACTGTCAACTAATTGTTAATAAAATCAATTATCAACTAATGTAACTGCTGAATAGGACTTGTGTATTCTTGTAAACACTTCCCTTCAAATGCCCTGATAAACCTTTGCTGATCAATAAGTTTCACCTGAGTAAGTATTCACCCTTTTAACAGTTGTTATAATTATCAATGGGTAATCACGTGGCCTTGGAGTTGGCAATCGAATATTTTTTAAATTTTCTGTTTGACAATAATAAATAGAGATGTCAAAGTTTGACAATAATAAATAGAGATGTCAAAATAAATCCAGCCTAATTTTGATCTGGATTAATTAAGCTACGTGTGGGCTACGGACATCGAGATCAAGCGGGCTATAAGTCTATAATTATATGGAAGTAGTCGAGTGATCAATAGAGGATTTATCACTTTAAAGTGATTAAGGATAATGTTTTGTTATTCTCAATTAGTATTAATTCGGAAAATCCTTAGTTGAAGTAGAATGAGACTTAAAAATAGTATTCAAATTTTATTAATAGAATCAATTCATACTTTGGTAAATAACTAATATGATTGGAATTAAATAGATTACACATTAATTCCATACTCTATATTTTATCGGAACATTGGGTGATGAAGTGATGAATTATATAAAAAAATTATGCATAAAATGATTAATTAAAATCACTCTGACATTTATGATATTTGGATGGTTACGATGTATTGCTAGAAGTTAATGATAAAATTACACTGTAATAGCAAAAACAAACATTCCCTTTTCAGCGGGCTTTATTGATAGATGTTTGTGTATATATATAGGCATACATTAGAAGAGTCTGGAGAGGGTTGTAAAAATATGCTGTAACTAATTGTGTTTTTGGACATGGGCTTGGGTATATTGAATTAGCCCATTAGGCCCATGCTCCAGATGTTATGTTTCATTGCTTCTGGAGGCTTCTTGCACATGCGTTGATGCTTTGTTGGCTATAGCTTTTACTCTTTCATCTATTAGTTAATAAGAGAAAAGTTATTTAATCAAGCTAATATTTAGAGTCAATTAATATTTAATTTAATTGAAATTAGAATTATATTTTATTTAAATTACTAACAGTGCTGCCTCTTACCCGACACCCTTGACCTTGACACTGCCCAGCTAACTCGATCAGGTGTTTTGTTGTTAAGGCGTGGACCGAAAACTGAAATACAGACACCAAGTTGTCCATCAAAGTTGTCCATCTATGCATGTGCAACTTTCAGAGACACTGTCGTGCATCAAAACCAAACTTTACCTCAAGTTTCAATTCATCTGGAATATGAGGCAAAACTTGAATCCAATTCTGCAGTTCTGGGGAACCCAAAAAGAATAACGTGAAAACTTGGGGGTTTCAGTAATTTATGAGTAGGTGTTGAAATATAAGTGGGACTTTGTCCTATATGAAAAGAATATATGCCCTTGAGCATACATATAAGCTTAATGAGTTATTTCTCCTAGTACTAATTAGTTTTAGGTTAGAACCTCATTTGAGCTTGTATGTACTCAATTTATTTAGGCCCAATCATATAAAATTTAACATGGTATCAAAGCAGATTGCTATTGAGTTATACATTACCACCTCGTCAAGATTGACTGTGTTATGTGTTGGGTCGTAAATTAGCCTACGCATAAGGGGGCGTGTTGAAATATAAGTAGAACTTTGTCCCACATGGAAAGAATATATGACCTTGAGCATACATATAAGCCTAATGAGTTACTTCTCTTAGCACCAGTTAGTTTTAGGATGAAACTTCATTTAGGCTTGTATGTGCTCAATTTATTTAGGCTCAATTATATAAAATTTAACAGTAGGACATGTCTTTCATCTGGAAGCAACATAGACATGGATGAAACATTGAGATGAAACAAACCCTTTTGTCTAGGTCTCCGTAGCAGCCATGCTAAGAATCTTACATTCCACTAGCTCAGTACCTTAAATCTAATAGTTCGAAGTAGGAAAGTACCCTATCAAATCTTCTGTTCCACTTACTCTGTTCTAACCTTGTTTCATTCAATCTTATCCATATATTTATGTAGAATCCACGTAAATGTGTAGATAAGATTTAATGAAACATAATAAGAATATGATAAATGGTACAGGAGACCTAATCTTGGAAAATAGTGAAGTTATCGATAGCTTGTCTAGTTTCGATATGACCACAAGTACTTAAACCTTTTATTACTCTAATATTTGCTTGAAGTTATCTTATTGGGTACTTTCTTTTTTCTCCGTGTAGCTCATGAACGTAATTACATTAAGAATTTGAAAGTAAAGATTATTTAAATTATATAATATAATTATCATAAAATATAATAAAATCTAGATCTTAATTTGTACCTTGAACTATACACAAAATGTGTTGAGAGTAAAGAAAGAAAGTTAAGAAGTATTACCACCCGTATTAGCTAAGCCTATAATAAGTTTTGAGTATTCTAATAATCTAATTAGAATTAAATTATAATTTCAATTAAACTTTAATTTGAATTATAGTTAATTTAAATACTATTTATATACAAATAAGATATTAATCCTTATTTATTATCTGTTCTTTATGTATGATCTATTAAATTATCAAATATATTGACAATAGATATAAATTATAACCATAAATCATATTTAAGATTAGATAAATTAAACTTTTTTAATTTATCTTTGATTCTCTAATTAAATAATTTATATATAGATAGATCAAGATTAAAGTCTAGCAACGTATCATAATCACCCAAATTTTAAGGATGTCAAAGTAGTTTTTTTGTATAATTCTATCTTTTAATCATATAATGTTTGAGTTAGACATAAAACATAAAAATAATGTTTACTCTATTTGAGTCCAGTCATATGTCTTTAGTGAATTTGTTCTCAAATAATTATTCAGACATTTGTTTAAGTATCTCTATTTTAATTTATAAGATCAACTACTTCTTTCACAAGAAAAAAAACATATTTCACTTGAGTTTGACTGATACCAATACAGTGCCGTATCAAAATTCAATTCGATACCAATTCCAAGATGAAAGCATAGAAAGCATCATATTATAATTTTCCAAAAAATGCTAAACTTGAATTCTCCCATTCTAGATCAGCTTTTATTTGAACTTTGTTCCGAGACAATCTGCTTATGTAGATGCAATACATATGTTGAAACCATTTAATTCAAATAGATTACGACCGAATCTTTCCTCCTCTTCCTGAATGGTGAGCTGGTGGATGAGAATGAGGTTGTTCATAATCTATATCAAATCCATCTTCTTCTAAGCTAGAATCCATAGCCTTTTCACCATCAGAGCCCAATCCTATTTTTGATAAAGCTTTCTTTACATATTCCTGCATAAAATAACAACAACAGCTGCATCAATGAGAATAAAAACTTTACAATGCACCTGTGTTATAAAGGCCCATCTGTGTTTCAAGATGCACAAGACATGCATTCTTAGTCCCTATGTGGTCACTGTCAAGGTTTTCACGATATGTTTCAAAAGAATCAGTTTACATCTCAGTTGTTCACTAAACAAGACATTACTAAGTTTTCCAGTTAAATACCTCCATATCTGTTGTCTTCTGAGAAGTAGCAATTGAGGAAAACCCAGAAATGTTGTCTCCTGCACATTTGATCCTTATCAGCGAAAAAAGGGCATCGAAAAGGACGACTCTAATGGTGACAGTAAATGAAAGGTATTGATGAAGAGGAATTAAACAGAAGAATAACATGCGAAAAGAAGAAACACAATGGAATCCAGGATGACCTGTCAAGTTTTCATTAATAGGGTGCAAGTCCTCTACTCCATCGATCTTTGCATTACCACCATTGGTGTCTCCAATCATGGTCTTTCTGACAGATTCTTGGACTGAATACAGTTTGTGTTTGTCATGTTCTTCAACCTGTACCATATCACCAAGGAACTGAATGAACCAGAAAAAGAGACAGAACGTGGAGTGAAAAACCAAGAAATTAAATGCACCAACTTTTCTGAAGAATCCTGAACCAAATCTTACATGTTCTAACCCCAAAGGCCGAGCATTACATGCATGCATGCAAAGACAACATAGGAGGAGAATTAAGAATGATGAGTATGTCAAGGCCATCTTTAGATAAAACAGCGATCAGAAATGTTGAAACGATGAGAAACACTATCAGACTACTTGTACTGTCAAGTTTTTAAAGCATTTTCTGGTTATAGTTAAAAAATCTAATTACTTGACAATTCCATGATTCAAGCTGGATGTGATCCAGAAACAGAACGATCCTATCTGTTTGTCTTGTAAAGGGTTCATAGTATAGGGAAAGCCATTGAACACTACCAAGCTTTTTTCCTCTTTGGACATAAAGAATTCTTTTATTATCTATAATAGAATAACTATTAAATGATAGTCATTCAATTTTTTATCAAAATAAATAATTTTCAAAATAGAAATTTTGTTTAATATTTAAAAATTTTCACATTTTTTTATAATTTTAAAAATTTTCAAAAAAATCCTTCTTTTAAATTTTCGTTACAAAATGATGATAAAGTCAACAAAATATAAATATCATATGGGAATCAATCAAATATTTTTTGTTGTGATTTTCAGTTTTAGTTTTTAATTTTTTGGTTTCTATTTTTATTAAAAACAAAAACCTGTTTGGTTGAGATTTGTAATATAAAAACTGAAAACAAAAACCTGTTTAGTTGAGATTTGTAATAAAAAATTAAAAATAAAAACATGTTTGACTTTATAATCCTTTTCTATTTTTATAATTATACACTTATGTTAATTATTTTTAATATAATATATTGTGTTTTTTAATTAATTAGAACAAAATGCATGCATACTTGCATGATAAAAAATTTTACACATTAATTATAATAATAAAATTATGATGAAATTAAAACTTAGACATATTTGATAATTCGGATCACTCTCTCTTAGTATATCAAACAAACGTTCCTTCTTGATTACATGCATCCGTTGGATTGAAGTAAAAACAGAGTCTGGAAACTAATAACTCAGCATTGATATACCCAGCAGGCAAGGTATCAACACAGCAGATGGTAGCAAAACGCAATTTAGAGGAAAATGACGGTGCAGAAAGGGGACAAGAGCTTGGAAAAGGAATAAAACGCACAGTAGTGGAGACAAGAAGTTAAGAGAACATGTTGAATAGTTATGACAGTTGTTTTCGATCTTAATTGCAATGGGTTTGCTAAAGCTGATCTGTTGTTTTTCTATTCAAGACTAACGTTAGATGAAAATTTCTGTATTCTTTTCCACTTTTTTAAGAATCTGTACTCCTGCAAAGTGTCAAATGCTTTTATCCTTCATCTTCTCACAACCATTCTTTAACAATTCATAGACAAATCATGCATCCAAAAGTTTGAACTTAGGTGAGCAATAAAAGATCAGGGAACAGAAATGGAAGCTGTTAAAAGCATTAAGCTCATCAGGACTACAGAGATCGAAACTGGTAAAGCAGTTAATCCCAAGTTATGTTGGTGGATCTATTAACCTGTCAAAGTTCTTCTCCTGAATTTCAGGAAACTAGTTATTTACGACTTTGCTGGAAATTTTTACTTCCAATTAGGTAAAAAGGAATCATATGCCAAAGAAGTTGCAGAATCAGATTACCCTTCACGTATGCTAAAGGGGCCTTCAACTTCATCAGAATAACCATTTTCCCTGTAACAATTATTATGATTATCAATGAATAATTTGATGGCCTTGGAACTGGCAATCAGATACTTTTTATTTTGTACTTGAAAATAATAAGTTTCAAAACGTAGAGCAATCCTCTCCTTCCATGTACAAACCTGTATCTTTTACTCCAACTCTATAGGACAGTGAGGAGGATTGAATCCTCCCCACCAGCCAAGCTTCAGTTTAACTCCATGGCATAAGCAGAGGAAGCACAATAAGCAGTAAAATTCATCAGGAAAGCTGGATGATACCGACTACAAGCTCAACTGTGGAGAAATTTGAATAAAATGTTTTCATTGATCAGACCAGTTATGCTACTAGTAATTATATGTTACTCAGCATCTCAAAGGAGCTACAGAAACTTCGCAAGTATTACTCATTGATGTACACTATATACTCAGGAAGTGGAAAGTGCTACCTCTTCCCTGGCACCCTTGACACTGCCCAGTTAACTTGATCAGGTGATATGTTGTTGAGGCATGGATCGAAAACTGAAATGCTAACTCCAAGCGTGTCCATATATGCATGTGTACCAACTTTATTCTTGATGTGAAAATGACTCTCCTTCTGCCCTTTAATTCTTTTTAGGACACATCTGATGGTGTATATACAGCTATGAGGCTTGTGCACATGTTCTAAAAAATACTAAGGTGATGCGAAAAATCAGTCATGGATGTTTGGACAACACTGGTACTTGAACGGCCGCAAGCTTTCACTTCTTCATATACAAAAGGGCAGGTTAAACATGAAACCCATAATTACACACGAGCCATTTCAAAATTGCAGAAGATTATTCACAGTAACAGCGACAGAATTTGTTTGCTGCAAGTCCTGCAAAGGTTAATGATTTATCTATCAAACAGACGAGCTGAAAATATGTAAAGGATATCAAGTACACAAGCACACTTACAAAGTGCAACTCTGGTAAAATCCAGCACAATAACAATCTTTAATCTTTAAATGACATTTTTCAAGTTCTAGAAGTAGATAAGTTTCCAACGCTATTAGGAAATGAAAGAATCATTATAGTGATACTTTGAACGAAATGAAATTCTTTCCACTAAACTATAAAAGATAAGAAGGTGGAAGAGAGATAAGAAAAAGAAATTGACGGATGAGCCAATGGAAAATACTAGTCAAACCATCATTTTGCATAGAAAAAAAGAAGTCAATCATATTATAAGTGTTGTGAAGATGAGCCCTCTAATTAGTCAAAACTGACATGTTCTTATTTAGCAATACAAAGACAGAATATATGTGCTCTTAAATATAAGAAACAAGTGTAACTTTCAGAGACACTATCATGCATCAAAACCAAACTTTACCTCAAGTATCAATTCATCTGGAATATGAGGCAAAACTTCCCGTACTGTCTCAGCCATGGCTAGGATGTTGGCTATGTTGTCATCGGCAGACTGGGAAACAGTTCTCAAATGCAACTCTCCAGTTCGTGTGATATGAGAACCAGATGAAACATTCTGAGTGGGATTCATTGGCCAAAGGCTCCAAGCCGCATCCTCAAGGGCATTCTGAGCATAAGTTTCTCCTACAGATGCAAGATGCCTCATCATCATCTGGACTCTCCCCAACCCAACTGATCTCATAGGAGTTGAAGGGCCAGCGCCATCTATACCCTGGCCTGGCCATGTATGCAGCCAACTTGAATCCAACCCTGCAGTTCTGGAAAGGGAATAATGTGATAACTTAGGGGTTTCAATGATTAATGAGTAGGACATGTCTTTCATCCGGAAGCAGTAAGGCCACCTAAACATAGACATGCAAGAAACATTGTATTATGGAGATCTTCAGTAAAGAACTAAACCTCCATGGGCTGCCTTCTGGAGAGGCTTGAGTCTGATTGGGGAGTGCCCCAGCAGTGAGAGCATGTCCAGGATTAATTTGTTGATCAAGTCCCTCGCTTATTTGATGAGCAAATTGATCATCAGTTAAAACCTCCCCAGTATGAAGGGTTCCTTCAGTTTCAGGTCTACCCACAAACATTGGCTTTCGACAAGTCGGGCAAGAATAATTCTCATTTGAACCCTGATCCAACCTGACATTATTCAGTAATATTCAGCCACCATTACACATCACACATTACACAACGCATCAATAAAGAATGAATGAAAGTTTCAATATCATACCAAGATCGCAAGCATGCAAGATGGAAGAGATGACTGCAATGTAGCTTTTTAGCCCTAGCCATAGGTTCCTGTCACTTGCCCATTTCATTTGACTTCCATGATTGAATGGAAAATAAAAGCAGGAAAGGAATAAGCGTGCATACCCTACAGATGGCACATTCATCATCATATTGCAGTAGCTCTTCTGATGTTGCATCAGGTAGTGCAGCATGAAGAGCACCCAAAGCTCTTCTCAACTTGATAAATCCTTTTATTCGGTTTATGATAGCACTTAGCAATGCCTATTCAAGGTAATATAATCAGAATAGACAACATACAAATTGGAATGTCAAAATAACAAAGTTTACAGTATGGTAAAAGGAAGCTCCAATTAAGAAGAGTACAGAACATTTACACGAAGATTCAAGAAAAGGATTGCATCAACAATATGAAATGCCATGCCATGAAGCCACCATATATGCACATAATGACCAAGCGCCATCAATAAAGTTGCCATGTCCAGAAAAAAGCCCAAATTGCGAATAAGAATGCCTTTGCATTCTGAGAATGAACCTGCAGTGGCACTATTTAATCAGCTACTAAAATATTCAAATGGTAGGTATAACAAACCAACATAAGCCAAACTAGTCATATTTAAGCACCAGGAACGGTCAAACAGCACAGTTAACTTTTCTTCAGAACAAAATGCAGTTCTCAGAGTGTAATCCAGTTGCAAGAAAGGTATGCTATTGGTGTCCTATTATAAATAAGAAACTATCATTCCATGTCTACCCATAAATCTTTCACTTTATTGAAATTCGTACGGTTGACTGCTTATATTTTCAAGCACATCTGAGAATCTCAAATACCATAGAAAGGGCCAAAAACATTTTATTTGTGACCGGAAGAAAAATCTCAACACTAAGGACTAGAAAAGATAAGGGTTCCTCTCCTTCTCATCATGGACACATGAAACCTTTTTGTAGTACAAGAAATTTTTGTTCCATAAATAGCCTTCAGCGTGTAAGAGGCTCTGCTGATTATTTGTGCTGCCAGGCTAGATATCACTATTATTTCATCCTATTTATTCTTTATTTCAAAGTCCCAAGAAATAGAATGCAGCTTATTTTGATAATGGAATTACATGGCTGGGAGTACTGCAATTTGGACATCATCTAGGATCAGAGAGCCTCAACTGTGACAGGCTCTAAATTAGTTGCAATTAAGACACTTTGTACTCAAGAAAACTAGCAGCAATCACCCAATCAAATCTAGTGTGATCATGTCTTAACATGTAAAGAGGAATAGCATTACCAGCTCTGATTTTATCAAAAATTTTGAACCTCTGGCAATCTGAGTCATTCCCAGCTGAATGATAAAGCCAAATTTCAATTAATTGAAAACCGTGAACCAGTATAGCCTGCAGAAGAAAATCACATTCTGATCGAAAATGTCATGGTAGAAAATTTATCCAGAATAATTAACCATTCAGACATCTAGCATGTGTTTCAAAGACATTACTTGCATTGTCTCAAAAGCAACACTTAAAGGCTCATAGAACGACAACAGAACCAAGGCTGAACTCATTGTTCTGTATATATCCAGACACAGTCTTATCCTGTAAGCACCAAAAGTAAATTTTAGAAGGGTTAGAATATTCTATGAATTTTCAGAAAAACTGAAGTGTGTGCACCTTGTTATAATTTCAGTCAAAGCAACAAATCTAAGGAACAAAGTGCCAAAGAAAGGCCAGACAAAAGATGGCATCCTAATTTGTACTAAGAGAAAATCTTCTCATTTGTCCTATTTTTCCATCCCTAACCC
>JANIIA010000007.1:5924208-5941544 GCA_027478495.1 Erythroxylum alaternifolium | reverse complement strand
CTTACATTAAAATGATACCAAATGCACATAGACATTCCCTATGATTAATCTGGGCCTCCATATTTACCATTGAAATTTATGGGTCCCAAGAACGAAGAGACTCATATCTAACATCCCGCTCCTTTCCCTCGGATGCCACTATAACAGTCACTTGCACACAACTAAAAGCAAAGAAATTGTTCTTATTCCTCACAAAGTAAGTTTATTGAATATCTAATCCAGTGTCAGTCTCACATTCATATATTGAATTACTAGCTTGTAAGCATTGCTTAGACTATCTTTCTTAAACATAAAATCAAAAAATTTTGTTCAGTTCCCATGAAAACTGTAGAATTCTTGCATTTCAAAAGAAAGACCAGGATACAATAGAGTACCAGTAAACATCAACACAGAGAACCAACAAAAATACTGAATACACTCGAAAATAAGTCCACAGTGATGCAGATGGAGATGCATTCACGCGTTCAAGTCGATCTCTTGCCAATGCTTGAAACATCTGTGCAGAGTAAAACAAATAATCAAGTTATGAGCAATCCACTGCAATTAAACTAGTAATGTTATATCACAAGCATATACCTTTAAAGAGCACAGCGCACTCAACCAGACTGACCAAAGGCCTGCATGAACAATTGTTCGTGGAATAACCAAAGGCAGAAAAGGTCCCTATTTAACACCATCAACAAAAATTACGCAACTCTAAGATTCACAAACATAGGAAACTGAAATTTACAACAAGATTATTCTGTTTCAGTTAGCTTCTTCCTCATCATTCTTTTTCAAAAATCCCAATTCTTAACCACTAGAGTATTTTCACAAAAAAACAGACTCAGATAAAGTGCATATTATATTTGCTGCGAAAAAGAATAATCACCTTGTAAATAACATAATTAATAAACCGTTCCGCTAGTTTCCAAGTTTCAGAAGGATACAATGCCCCAAAGAAGATAGTCTGCACATATAAAACAAAGTTATAATCATCAAAGCAAAAAAAAAAAAAAAGACCCAAATTAATGAGCATGAAAACATATTGGATATGCATGTCCCAAATCTCTCTTTAAAAATATTTGACCTAAATGGCAAGCTTAGTAAGGTTGGGATATAGCCACAGGTAATAAATGTGAAGCTCTATTCATTCTTCTCAAAGCAAAAATCAACAGCAATTTGTACGACTATTGAAGGTCTCTTTAAAGATTGGTTAACCTCTAGAGAAATATACTAACTTCATGATTGTGAAGAGATACATTTCCTCAATCACAAAGTAACTAAAACTTTTATACTAATCATTAGTATATCTAGTCTCAGATTTACAATCTTGACAGCCAAGAACAGAGGTAATTATAGAACCTACCAAAATCAACAACCCAAGTCAGCCAATAAGTGCATTTTTTATGGACTTAGTTAACTTATATTATCAGACTGTAGTATGGACATTTCTAGATTCAACCTATGAATAATTTCAAGAACTATGTGCCAAAAGGAAGTCATAGTTGCAATGTTAATCAACAAAAGCTTACCTTAACACAAAGATTGAGTAGAATAAACACGTTGAATACAGTGTTTACAAGTAAAGCAATGGTGGCATAAGAAACCGATGGCAGCTCATAATCTCGGTTTCCATTCTCCTGGCTTATTATACTCCAACTAAATAGACTCTCGGATCTCAACTTATCCAGTGTCAACTCTGACCAACATTGTAGACCCACGAAGCTTAAAACTGTACAAACCGTCGAAATTGCCAAATAGCTCACACCCATTGGTAAAAGGAAGAGCCTTTTTGCCAATAACCAGTTCCCAGATTTTCGTAAGGACTACGTGTGCATAGCTCTATTACACAATGGATCACAAGTCTTCGTTAAAAAGAAGACGAAATAGCAGCCACAAGTGAGTCTAGATATTACTCAAATCCAACAACACAAGTTATCAGCAGCAGACTAGTACAAAACCATGAAAACCTGCAAAAATACACGTAAGAACTGATCAGTCATTGACTAAAGGAGAAGAATAAAGTAATGAAGCTAATCAAATAGACGGAATTTAGACATAACGGAATAAGACACGAAAATCCTAAAAAACTGAAGCAAAAAAATCGAAGAAATTTTGATAATAACTTTAGGTTGAAACTATCACCAATATCCACCTCGATCAACAACTGTTAGAAGGAAACGGCAACCCAATTCAAGATTTTATATCGGAAAACCAATAAACCAAAACCGAACCCTGGATTTGAACAGCAGAACTAAGCGAAACAATTCGCACGAATTCAGAACCAACTCCCGAATAAAACTAATACAGAACAGAACGCGATCACATTGCTCGTCAAAACAGAAATCCCGTTGTTACAAAAATCACAACAATTGGAGAGAGAACAAACGGAGTAATTGAAGAAGTCAAGAACCTGATTCGATCTAAGAAGAAGACGAAACCATAATGGTGGTGGCGTCGGTGGGCAGTAATATTCTGCGACGCACTCTTTTTTAAGGGGTAGAGAGAGAGTATAAATATAAACAAAACAGAAGAAAGAATTGTTTTAGAGAGAGAGAGGGGCTGCTGTGGAGAAGTCAGTTTTTGCGGGAAAGCGAAAGCTGAATACCCCAGAATAACATTAATATATATTTATATTATTTATTCTAGCAGTCGTTATCGTTATATTTCCAACCGTAGTTGTTTTATTCTAATTTAAATTAAATTAAATTAATAATTTATTTTAATTATTTTTAATTTAATTTAATTTAATTTAAACTGTCAGCTTAGCCCAATTTACCATTTTAAAAAATAAAAAATGGTCTTGTTTTGTCACCTTTGATCGAGCCAAGAAATACCAGTTTATGGCTCGATCTTTGAATTGGTCAACCTGAATCTGACCTGTTAACTTTGGACTAAATCGGATTAGACTTACTATATTAATGACAAATTTGTCTTTTTTTCCTAAGCTTTTTATTAAATTATTATATAATATAAATTTTGTGAATTTTGATAAAATATAATAGTAATACTTTTTTAAAATTTTAATAATAACTTATGATATTTTCTTTTAATTATTTTCTCCTATTAATATTTTTAATTCTTATATTTTATTACTGTTTTGATTTTATTTTTAATTTTATTAGTTTTAAAATAAATATAAATGATATATTTTTGGCTCAACGGGTTTTCGCCCAAATTTATTAACTTGAAATCAATCTTTTTTTAATTTTGTGAATTTTAATAAGATTCTTTTATTTTTAATCTTGTAGAGTCTAAATAAGATATTGAAAGCAAACTCTTTATTAGTTATTGATATGGTTCCATATTATTGAACTTCTCCGAACTTTTCATATTGGTAAGATTTATACTGAATGTTATTGTCGTGGTGGTCGTATAAATAAGATATAACAATTGACAAATAAAATAAAAAAACAAAAGTACCAACTAATACATATCAAAGAATCTATTTCAATTACTCTGTCCAACTATGCTCTATTAAATCTTGTCCATACATTTATGTGAAAGGTCGATATAAATGTGTAGATGAGATTTAATAAAATTTGATAGGAACACCACAATCGGAACAAGAGATCTGATCCCCACCTAATATCATTTATACTATAAATGAATTAGATTGGAGCATCATGTTCCACTTAGGATGTTCCTATTCTGTTTCGCTTAATCAGGTCCATATATTTATGTAAACTCTATATAAATATGTGGCTGAGATTTAATAAAACAGAGTTGAAATTGTTGAAACAAACTTTATATAAATATGTAGATAAGATTTAATAAAATAGAGTTGGAATTGCTGAAACAAAGATTTGATCCTAAATGAATTTAGGTTTATTTGTTTTTTTATGTATACGTGATGTGTTTTATTATGTTAATTGGGTGGTTGCTTCTGTCACGTCACGTAACAGCTTCCTAAGAAAAATTATTAAACTTACCGATTAGAAGTATAGTTTACGGATGGCTAATAAAATAATATGATACGTTTAGTAGTCATATGTCAACCAATTATTGAAAATAAAAAATATATTAATTTTAAAAATATTTATTTGTTTGTTTTTTTAAATAAATTATGAATAAAATATAATTTAATAATTTTTACACATATTAAAAAATTTATTGTCAATTTTCGTAAATTAATAAGTTTTTATAAACTATAATTAATTAATTAATTTTTAATTTTTAATTTTTAATTTTATTTTACAATTAAACTTCAAATTTTTCAATATATAAGAATAATCTCTTTCAATTATATTTTAAAATATTTAGTTTTATTTAGTCTTTAATCAATTTTATTACGATCTAATACCGATTAAATCTTTTAAATTTTTTGTTTTGTCAATTTAACTTTTAGTCCGCTTTTAAAAATATTAATTATAATCCCTCGACACTTAATTAGTCCGATTTTAAAAATATTAATTACTTGCCACGATACACCATCAACACTAACACGCGGAATTTGAGGACCTGCAACCATATCACTGCATACTTTTATTAGGTGACAATACGCTAAACATACTGAATATACAACCTCCTCTCATAAAACCAGAGATAGAACATGCTCACATCAGATGATGAGAATAAGTTCCTTATCTTTGCTACCGAACAGAATCGATGTCAAATCTGCATGTCACACTAACATCATTTGACAGTTTGAGATATTTGAAAATTAAGAGTTTGTTTGTTTTTATTTATATTTTTAGTTTTTAATTTTTAATTTCAAATTTAGTAAAAATGTTTATTTTTAAATTTTTATTTTGGTTTTGTTCCAGTTTTTAAGATTTATGAAAAGTGAGTTTTTATTTTTATTTTGAAATTAAATAAAGTTAATAATTATTAACAAATATAATTAAATTAAAGATGTCTTCAAATTTAATTTAATAATTTTCATGTTCCAATAGGCTAACATGTACCACTAATCAACCAGTCTTTCATTGAACAAATTGTAAAACCCAAACCTACAATCATTCACACATAAGGCGATCAATTTCTTATACATATATTCACGGCATACATTTCGGTTCAATGCTATACATATACACATTACAAAACTTCCCAATGTTTAACATTAGTATTTAACAATAGTAAAACATCGTTACATTTACATGGCAATCTAAAAGAAAACATACAATTTCCTTTAACTATTACATGTATAATCATCTTTAACTAAAACCATCTTCCAAAAGTTCCTTTTCTTCTATTTATTGGCCTCGGTTCCTGTAGATGTTTTATTTACCTCACTCCTATGACGTGGACCTATACAGATTAACACTCGTGCTAAGCTTGAAAGCTTAGTGGGAAAACATTTAGTTCAGGAGACCACTCAAGCAGTAATCCGACAAGCATACATTCATAAACATCAGAACAAAATATAAATAGTGATGGTATACTTAATCAAATACATAATGCAAACATGCTTCAATATGTTGTTCATATACCATAAATTCACCTTCAAAAGTCAAACATTGACATTCAGCACTAAATGATACAAATTATAAATACAAATGTAAATATTGATCAATACTGATTATTTATGTTGTCATGTTGCATTTTTTATTTGCATATGTTTACTTCACTTTTTGTGTTACATTCTCATTGGTGTGGATAAGAAGCTATGGATATCCGAAGATATCAAATTGTGGATATTTAAAAGTACCAAACTATGGATATTTAAGGCATCGAACTCATTATAGTCTTAAAATAAAGACACCATTGGTGTCAAACTGTAGCAGTTGAATTGTATCGCTATAGGCATGCCTATCTATCCACAACCAAGACAACAGTAACATTTCCTTTAACTGTTTGCAAACTTCACAATTCATATATTAACAAATCATATGATGTACATTTAAAGTCATAAAATCTATATTTGCATTCATACATGCAATTCATGGATTACCACCATTAGAAGGGTATCAAAATCACACTTACATAATCATACTATGCACATATGAGTAATGAATATGCATACAAATCATTTATGTACATATAAATTTTCCTTTGAATGCATTATGCTCAATTTTATATTATAATTTTCAATCTCCCAATTCATACGTGGAAAGTTCTATTTTATATTATTTCTAGGTGTTTGAAAAGTTTCATAGACATTTAAAAAGTTCATATAAGATTTGATAAAAATCGAAAACAAAAACAAATTCAAGACAATGCAATTTGAGCTAAACCCCAAAGTGGTCTTAAAATAGGTAAAATATCAATCCAAAAATAAATCACATGACGAAGTCTAGTTGTTCCTTGTCTTAGTTTTCATATCCAACCGAAATCACCAAATTTAGAGGTTTGTAAGCTGATTTATGACTTAAACAATGTGACTGATTCAACAAACCTAGACAGAATGCTACTACACGATAATCTCTTGTCATATTTAACTAATTCTATAGAAGATAACACCAAAGTATCATCCCAGCAATCATTTCACATCCAAATAAATCTTTACACATTCAAATATACACAAATACATAAATTAACTAAGTGGAGTATCAAACCTCAAAATTGACAAAATAGGTTTTTTATTGTCTTTCCTTCCCTTCCTCTTTGGCTTTGATTGACTCAACAGCTAGAAACATCACAAATACACATCTCAATCTCAATCTCACTTCCAACCTTATAATTCTAGTTTTTCATGATCAAAGAAAGAAACGGTAAAAGTGAAGATAAATTCCCTAACATTTACCTTGATTTCTACCTCAAATTTGCCTGGTTTTTTACATGAAAAGGGATGGGATGATGAAGGTGAAATGGAGAAGAGAAAAATCTGAACTTAGAACCCCCAAAATGTCGTCCATCTCCCCTCTCCATATGCCTATTCAAGAATTTTCAAGACTCACTCATATGCTTAATTCCTATTAGACACACATGCGTTATTATTATTAGTCACATATGCTTTGATCCAATAGGTCCATGTGTTAACTTTAGAAAAATTGCATATTAGTCCTTCTTCTTCCTTTACTTCCCACGTTGACCTATAATCTTATCAATTAATTTCATTTCCCCATGTCGTAATTTTCTAATGGAATAAATTTCATTATTCTAGAAGTTATACACAAAACACTACAGGTTGCAAGGACAACAAGCAGGACCTAACTTTAAACCATAATTCAAAAATCTTAGAGGTAGAATCAAATTTTGGTTCCTTCTCCAACTTGAATT
This sequence comes from Erythroxylum alaternifolium, assembly GCA_027478495.1. Taxonomy (NCBI): domain Eukaryota; kingdom Viridiplantae; phylum Streptophyta; class Magnoliopsida; order Malpighiales; family Erythroxylaceae; genus Erythroxylum; species Erythroxylum alaternifolium. The sequence continues at coordinate 5,934,401 of JANIIA010000007.1, read as the reverse complement.
ATCCAATTTGGAGGTATATAGGCCCAGATATAGCCAAATTACAGAAGTATATTCAATGGAACCTATCCATCCAGTGAGGTATACATCCTAAACCAACTAACTTTGGTCTTATCATACAAGAGCAGCACAAAAACATATCCAATTTAACCAATAGGGCTCCCATTTGCTTATGGGATACTTCTTTTATCAATTCCCTTCTCATCATGCTCGTGATCAAAGCAAACATATCAAAATTTTCTATACATACTTCACGTCTAAGTATGTATGTCCATGCCGAATCAAAAAATTATCCATTTACTCACATGTTTTATATTAAGTACTGTTATATCTGTTACTATACTTAGATGCACTTAATTCATTATGTTCACTTCTTAATATATCATAGATATACTATAACAATTCTATGGTATATGTTGGGGCCTTATACAAGTTCCTTTCTAACAATAACTCAAATTGAAGTTAATATCATACTCAAAGAAATCCTTTTCAAGATAATTCCTTACTTTCTAACAATAACTCAAGTTGATGCTAATATCATACTTCAAAGAAATCCTTTTGAGGATAATACCTTACTTTGAAAACTTGAGAGAATAGCAAGTTAGGCAGAATCATAAGACTCTATGCTTGCTTTGCTTACTAACCAAGGCTAAATTGGAAAGATGAATTTACCAAAAGCAAAGACTATCGTACTTCATTGAAGCATAAAATATCTTTTCATCCTTTTCACCAGAATGACTTTTAAAACTCATTCATTAAATTTTTCAAAACCTATGTACACTTTTGGTAAAGTTTCGTAAAGATTGAGTTATAGATTTTAAGGTTAAAAAAGTACTTTAAACTTTAACATTCATAGCAATAAAATGCCTCATCAATATTGACGTAACAATTTTTTAAAAAAGAAAAGTGGACTACATTGTCACATACATGATAAGTGAGACATATTTTTAAAAATATATAAATATGAATGCTATTTATAGATGTCAAAATCGGTCTAACTCGCATTTTGACTCTAGTTGAGCGAGTCATGGGCTGACCATAGTTGGCCTAGCCCAGTCCGATCTGACCTGTGACCTGACTGTTACTTTCAAAATAACGTCGTTTTTGAAATTTTTTCTCAGAAAAATAATAACGGGCTAGCCAGACTTGGCCCGCCATGGCCGGTTGAGCTATAGGTCGGGGCATTGGTCGGGCTGCAGGCAGACCCATCTCAGCTTGCCAAGCCACGGGCTACCATGACTCTACTTCTGACCTACCTGACCCGTTGATATCTCTAATGCTGTTGTCAAATGACAAGTGGATCGTATTATTTGAAATGTATAAACAATGGATGCCACTCTCATCGTGAGACTAATTTTCTTATTAATTTTAAAAGTAAATGTGAGAATAAAACTCACTTTTATTTTAAAAATATAAAATAATGTAATATTAACGTAGACATGACTTTTAATAGACAAAAAATTAACTCCAAATATTTCATTTTAGTAAAATTTTTACTGAATTATTTTTATTACTATTATTATTATTATTAACCCCATCAAAATTTTCATTCATTTAAGATACGTCGTAAACGTTTTAAAAACGTTGCGGTTCAAATATAACGTTCAAAAATAACTTCAACAATACTTCTTTGCCCTTCATTAAAATGCATTTTCTGTTCCAAACTTGCAATTTCTTTCACAATTAGGGATAGCAATTTCGGCCAGGCCCGATTTTGGCCCTGGTTTGACAGGTCGTGGGCGGGCTGTGGGCCGACCATGGTTCGCCCGGGCCGGGCCGCAGGCCGACCATGGTCGGCCCGTGCGGGCCACGGGCCGGCCGGCCCGGCCCGCAGCCCGGTAAAACGGCGTCGTTTTGTCCAAAACGACGCCGTTTTGTAATTTTTTATATTAAAAAATACATAGACGAGCCGGGTTTGGCCCGCCCCGCCTTGGCCCGCAGAACTGCGAGCCGACAGCGGGCCGGACCATTGCAGCCCGCTATTTTTGTGGCCGGGCCGAAGGTGGCCCGGGTCCAACCCAACCCATTGACATCCCTATTCACAATTTACCTTTTAAAAAAGTCAACCGCCATCTTTTTATCTTAACGAATAATAGAAGGCATACTTAATTTATTTATATTTTTACAAAAATAATTAGGAATGCGAATGACCAAGTAGGTTAAAATGAGTCAGCCTTTAGTCTCACTCAACGAATCATAGGCAAGCCGAGTTATTTATTTTTTAAGTAAAAATTTTTCAAAACAACATTATTTTAGATAAAATGATGTTATTTTAAAAATAATTGGCGAATATAAATTAGATTGGACTGACATGATCTACTCATAATCTGATCAATTTGAGTCCAAAAAAAAAAATCAAATGGAATCGATTTGGTCACCCCTAAAAACAATCTCTTTCACACTTAGTGAAGTACACAGAACTTCTTACGTAAGCACGAGTATTCATCTTCCAAGAGGGCAAAGCTGTGTGAAAAGCAGCCCAAAGGTCAAAAGACGATACTTTTAACTTTTCAGGAAGCGACACATAAAGTTTGACACAACACAAGCAGCCAAACGGGAGTTCGACTACCATTTCAACAACTGAACTCCTCGTCCACTGACGCCTTCTCGCAATTCCACTTGTGGGAAATCATACAGACATGGCCATTGGTGAAGTTGTAATGGGATATGAGAATATCTTATGTTATGTTTGGTTGGATTTAAAGTTTTTATTAAAATGAAATAGAATATAATATTAGAAAATTATCTTTTTAGAATGAATAAAAAAATTTATAATATAATATAATAAAATATTGTTCGGAAGAAAAGTTCATAATATAATATAGTGAAAAGTTGTTTATTATTTTACATTATATCAAAAACTTCCCAAATCGAAAGTTTATCATTTTTACTGTTTAGGATGAAATGAAATATAATATGAAATATTTCTCTTTCATCTCATTTCATTCAATTCTATTTCATTATAAATTATTATCCCAAATGATGGAATGATATTACATTTCATTCCATTAATAAATCTCCAACCAAACATAGCCTTAAGCACAATTCCTTCGTACGTCTCGCCCATCAAATCCTCTATTCCACTTATTATGTTCCAACTTTGTTTCATTAAATTTCATTCATATATTTATGTAAGGTCCATATAAATGTGCGGACGAGATTTAATAGAATATGATAAGAATATGATAAGAATACCATAAATAAATAAGAGATCTGATCCCCTATGTCCCGGGGTGACTAAGGGCACTCTTCCTAACCATTATTCTCTGTAAATATTATGAAATCCAAAAATATATTTTTAACCTCAATTTTATAATAAAATATAATTTAAATGTTAATATTTTAAAGAATTTAAATTAATTTTAAAATATTCAAAATAAACTTTAAATAAATAAAAAAGACAATAAACTCTTTGTTAATATTAATATGATATTATTTTTTATTTTTAAATAAAAATGACTTTATTATCACATAATTAAAATTTAAAATTAATTAAAAATAAATATTTTAAGTTAGTATTAGCATATTATTTAATTTCTGTTAAAAATTTAAAATATTAAAATTTAATTTAAATATTTCGAAATGTTAAAATTTATAAATTTCAAAATGCAATTTTAACTCAGTAGCCTGCGAACTTGCCAAATTTTAAAGAGTAATACTAAAATATTATAACTTTCAATTTTTAATAAAAATAGTCTAATACTAAATTTTTATTAATGTCAACTAAGTCACTTCATATTAATATTTTTACTACGTGATTAACATATATCGTATTAATATTGCGTATAAAGTTTATTGTTTAATAAATTAAAAATATCAGAATATTAAAATAATTAAACACTTTTATAAATTTTGTTTCATAATTATTTTAGAATATTCAATATTTTAAATTTATTAATTAATAAAATTCATATAGAACTTATTTTCATTAAAAAAATTACAAGTTATTTTGACTACCCAAGTTCAAACTTGGAGATTTATCATCCCTAGCCCCAAATAGTGCAACTAATCACCGTTGCACATACCCTTTTAAGGGAAAAGTTGCCCCGGGGCATAGCTCAACTGGCAAAGACTTGGGTGGTGTAGTGCCTGCCACGCTGGCGACTTGCAGGGTGAGGGTTCGAATCTTGGAGGCAACCTTTAAGATTTGAGCCCCTTGTATGGTGAGATCAGTGAGTAAGCCCAAGTTCCTGGTCAGTTAAGGCACATATCGTGATTTACATCCTCCACCAATCCCGAAGGCACAGAAAATAGGAACCCCTAATATTGGAGTTCAACATTTTTTTTAAGGAAAAAGTCAGCTTTAATGTCAAGTTGTAAGAGTTGGCAAGAACATGATGCTTTTTGGGCCATGCTTGTCTACTCAACTTGGTGACTTTTGAGGACATTCTACTGAGACCACACTTTCACGACTTTTTTTTTCTCCTGTTAGGAACTAGGAAGCTAGGAATATACGAATATCCTCCATTTTGAAGAGCATCTGTCTTCTTCAATCCTTGAAAAGCATCTCCCTCATGTTTGCAAGAAACTAGGGGTCCATACTAGATATTGTCCACAATTCAGCTTTCCGAGATCATATCCAAGTGGTTTTGAAGCTTGGAAGCTAATGCCTCTTCATTCAAATGAGTCGAAAGACTTTCAAGCATTCTTCGAGATACTGATATGCTTAAATTATGATATATTACATCCAAAACTGTACATACAAACAACAAGATTTCATTGACGACTACCTCCTATGAAGGAGTGCATTCACCTGTGAAGGAGAAGTCTGTTTAAGACACCTCTCCTACCTTCTAAACAACAGGGGAGGGTCTTCCTCTGTTCAGTTTCATGACCAGAGGGTGTAATTAATCACACACAAGGAATGTAATTAAAAACCTCGTACTTCTTCATCACGAAATCAAACTTCAAGTGTAGCTACTGGGGGTCTCGATGTTGTAGATGCTTGAGACCTTGATTCAGCAATTTTTGCAGCTACCTCAGAAACAACAAGTCTGGTTAGAAGCAGACCTGCAATTAGAGCTGCGATCATAAGCATTGTGAAAACTGCACTCCAGCTCTTAGCCGATATATAACCAGTTAGTAAGGGTCCAATTGCAGCTCCAACCGAGCCTGTTCCATCTATAATTGCTGTTACAGTGGCTAATGCCCTCGAGTTTCCTTTTAATGAACTGTGTGTTCCCAGGTCAGCCGAGACAGCTGTTGTTATAAGAGCATATGGACCATTCACAAACATTCCAGTGATGAACATAAGAACAATGTTTAGGGTTAACGAGATGTCTCCGTAGTTTCGGTAAAAGAAGAGGGCAGGAATGGCACAGTACATGAAGCTTGCTGCTGTAATGGCTCTGGCACCTAAGCGATCAGAAATGTGCCCTGCTAAGATTCCTCCAAGCACTCCTCCAACGTCAAACAGAGTTGACAAGTTTCCAGCTGTCTCACTTGATAAATATTTACCATCAATAGCTGCAAGATTCAAGAAACAAATTTTTAAATCACACAGAATGAGTCATCTACAACAGAATTCACAAGTTCCAAATATTCAACACGTAATCAGAAGTTAAGGAATCCAAACTACCTGTGTGGGATATGTAGAAAGGAAGCCAGTAGAGAAATGTATAAGCCACCAATTTGGCGAAAAATAGACACAGAGCAAAAGGAGCAACCCCAGGAATTTTCCATGCTTCAATGAACCCCACTGCTTTCTCCTTTTCCTCAGAGTCTGAACTCAATAAAGGCTCCGTAATCTCATCCCCAGTTTTTTGTGTTAAATCCTCCAAAATGTCATCATCTCTGTCAGCTCCAACAGTCTCCGGATTAACAGGGAGGAAAAGGAAAACCATCAAGCCAACAAAAGCAATAAGGAGGCCGGGCACAACAAAGGACCAACCCCAACCATAGCTCAACATTGCAGAAGCAATCAAAGACCCCGAAATGTTGCCAATGGAAGTGTGAGCATTCCATATACCCATAATTAGTCCTCTCTTCCTCTTTCCAAACCAGTTACCAACCACAGCTACAACTGAAGGCCATCCAGTTGATTGGAACAAGCCTGCGATCATTTGTACCACCAAGAAATAGTAGAAACTATGTACATTTGCCCAATAACCAACCCCAAAAAGTGAAGTAAATAGACCAGTTCCAACCATGCCTATTGTCAAAAAAATCCTTAAATCAAGCCTATCACCCAAATGTCCAGCGAAATACATCCCAAATGCATATACGGAGAGAAAAGCCACGTCAAGTTCACCAAGTAATGCAGTTCCATCTGATCCATTGAATGGGGACCAACCATCTCCAAGTACCCGTGAAAGTCCTCTTTTCTCAATTGGCTTGCTCACATAAGTAATCCTCCATGGAGCAAATTTTAAGCCAAACTCGGATGATTCTGGATCAAGGGTACTCTTGACAATGCTCGTGGTTTTTCGAGTAGCATGATAGCTAGCGTACGCAAAAAATGTTACAATCAAGACAATGGCCTGGTAGGCTTTATAGGAAAGTCTCCTTCTCTTTACGCACTCTAAGAATTGGATTCCGAGGGGCTTGCTCTCGTTCTCAGATGGTGCTTCTGATAATGGTCCCATTTTTTGATTCTTAACTCCACTTGGCATAAAAAGGAAGTCTAATTCTTCCTTTCGTAAGACAGAAAGCAGCAAGCTGCAGAAAAAGAGAAAGCTAGTGAGAACACGAGTAAAAATACAATTCCAGAAATCGCTGACAGAATTAGTTACTTCAGATCGTAGAAGGTCAATGTTGAAAGGTAATCTCAATTTTGTCTCTATTGAGTAGAAAGACAGGAATTCAACCGTAACAACTTAACTGATTTATAGCAAGCTCTTGAATTCACAACCATAAGCAGAGAAAACGAAGAGGAAAAGTGGGGAAAAAAAACGACATCAGGAAGAGGAAAAGTGTTTCTCCAGCTTCTGCAGTAATTAAGCAGACCATACTCAAAACAGAGCTATCTTCAAAATCAAGTCAAGTTAATCTTCTATGGGAAAAGAATTAAACCATGGAACTTTCCGAACTAAAAGAAGAATCACACTTAATGAGGAACATATACAGAACAACTAGTTCCTTTCGGAGATCCTCTGTAATCAACAGGATCAACAACTTGAAGCAAACAGAGGCAACTTCGGTTGATTGTTAAGCAAACAAGAGCTATTACATCCGAGTAACAGTAAAGATCAATATACAACAAAACAAAACACCAGAAATCCGTCCCATAGGCCGTCAGAAAACCAAATTCCTACACAAAAGCAGAAACTTTTCAACAATCAAACCCAGACCCAAGAACAAATCTTTAAACAAAACCCCATTTAGAAAAAACCACGTCCTTTAGGCTTTCAAGCTCCATAACAGAATTCAAAACCAAAGAAAGAACAAACATCATCATCAACAACAACGAGCAGCCCCAACATCCAAGTAACAAAAGCATACCTCTGGGCTCGCTAAACTCCGGTGATCTCTCTGCGACAACTCCTTCACTTCAAAAATCTCCGGCTCTTGCGTTATGTTCTCGTGTTGTTTCTACCGTCACGTAACGAACAAAACAATAACACACTCTTTCACGCTATGCGCCTGTTGGAGGTGCGGTGACGATTCTTAAAGAAGACGTTGAGAATATAAATTTATATTGAAATTCCGGTTACGCCCATTGCTTGCTTTTTCCACCGGCTGCCCTTTACTTGACGTATGACTGTGTTTAATTTACGTTATTGCCCTCCACTGAACTTAGGTCGTGTTGTCTAAACATGTACGCAAACGTGTAGGTGGTGTAAACTAAATATTTCCAAAAGATCAACACCTCAATTCCAAATAGTTAGGTTTGAAGTCGGTTCCAGTTTCACCTAAATTAGGATTACATTCGTAAGACCTTTTTTAGAATTTCATAAATTATCATATTGGGCTCTTATTTTTAAAAATTATCAAATGTCACCCCCCTATTTAGTGAATATATCATTCCTCTCCGTTTTGAAGTCTTTAATCAATAATTATTCTTTAAACTCTGAGTAAATATCTTATTTTATAATAAACCTCAAATTTTAATAAGTATGACCATTAGACCAAATTTAGCCCAACCTCGGGTTGATTGAATCACGAGTAAAAATTTCTAGATTCGATTGAGTCATGAGCTGAACTTGAGTCTGAAAAAATAATAATATTTTTTCATCATACAAAGCTAAAAATAAGTTAAATTAGATCGAATTAAATGAGCCGGGCTAATTTTGTCATCCCTAAATTCGGCCATTACCATCCCTACATTTGTAAACGCATCCTGTGGAAGAGCACCGGCAATAAATAATTGAATGCCAAGTTAAGCTCAAAGCAAGTGGGTCGACAGGGCATAGAGAACTTCAAATCATAAGATATTGAGGATCTCAACAGGGCACAGGGGAACTTCAAACCATAATTAATTAAGTACATTGTATCTTATTTTAATAAATAAGATATAATATTGCTGTATCAGAGAAAACAAACTCTAGCCTCTGCCTCTACTCTTCCTTTGGAGCTATGTGAAGTTGAAGATTGTGTGTTAGTGTTGAAAAAGACCTTACATTAATGAGATGTAAGCTTCGGCACTCAAAGTTGTTGATCATTATCTCTTTTATTTATATACATGGTCCAAACATATCATATTTTTTATTCCAATTATTTTATCTTAATATAAATATATAAATAAGATTTAATAGAATATAATATAAATATCATAATCAATACAAAAAATCTGATCTGATCTGATCCAAAAGTGCAAAACACTGATAAGAAGCTGCAATTTATTCGATGATTCGAAATATATATATATTAAAATTTGTATTATTTAAAATTGAGTTACCAAGGAATTATTCGAAGCGTATAATTTATGAATTATTGGACTTGAAACACATCCCTTTGTCACTTTCTTATGCCTCCTTTTGATGGTATTCGTGGTGTTCACTACAGGAAAATATGGAAACTCGTTGTCGTCAAATGCCTTACGTTTCAACCAAGGACCACCACCCAACTTGGATGCATTACTTTTTTCTTCAGTTTACTACGTGATAGGTTTGTTCGTTCATGTTGATATCACATAAGCCTCTTTATGTAATAATGGTAATGATGATAATAATGGTAAAGGTAATGGAATGATGTTTCCAATGTCGGATGCATAGAAGGGTCAGGGTGAGTCAGTGCCCACTGTAAAAAAAATAAAAATTCTTATTACTCTATGGACTTCAAAGTGCAATGTTTGTAAATATTGCTATATCAGTTGTGGCTGTTTATATTTAACCCCTGTTGACTGTTGGTTCTAGCTTCGTCCCTGGATGTTTCGGAATATGAAGATAGTAGTCGGATTATGTGATTACCTTTTTACGAAGAAGAATAAGGAGACTTCTGGTAAGTTCAGACTAGTAGAATAGAAGAACTCTTGATGATACCATATATTTATTAAGAAAAAAAGCTTTCGCTTAAGAGAGGGCTTAAGTTTAATATGAAAGTTCACACTTGAGAGGAAATTATTAAGATGTCAAGTGTAAGTAAGAATTCTACAATAAAAAGGGATGGAATTAATGACTGACGTATAAGTCAAAAAAACCCATAAACTTGATGCCTTAAAGTTTTTTGTTGAATTATAGTGTCAAACTTCACAAGTATGTTTTATTACTAGGCTCATGATGTAGATCTTTCGTGAAAGTGGGCTCTTCAGATCTAACAAGGAATGCTTACATGCATACTTAAATTTTAAAATTTTCATTTTAGTTATCAATAATTCAATTAAACAAATTATTTTTTATTTATAATTTGACATGTCTGCTAAATATTACACCAATGTCCATCTATTAGTTACGCTAAGAAAACTAACGTTTTGAACTAAATTGTTAATATTTTAAAATATTAGTTACTTAATTGAAAATTTTTAAAATTTAAACACTGAATCAAAAATTTTAAAAATTAAACATTTTAAAATTGGTTATCCACCTTCAATACTTGTTCCTCACTTCAATGATCATTTGTTGCTCACATCATTAGTTACTCACGTCATCAACAAAAGTATCTTTTTTTATATACTCAAAATTTACTAATTAAAATTGAGGTGACATTATCTCAATTTATTTATAATACAATATTTATAATTAATGCATCCATTCTAATTAAAAATTCTATTTTTGTATCAAAGTGACAAAATTGATATTATCATACAAATTTATATCATT
>JANIIA010000007.1:5705638-5715974 GCA_027478495.1 Erythroxylum alaternifolium | reverse complement strand
AGTCATCAGTTGCATTTAGAACTTGAATAAATCTCACAAAAGGAAGAGAATGAATGGGACTTGTTGAAGCAGAACATACATAAAACTTCTTGAGCCAAAGATACGAAACTTGGTCGACCAAGTTGGAAAAGCGAAAAACAGAATAGATCATTGCAATTACCTTTCTTTGTTTCAGTATTACCACATGTGAGGCTGCCATTTCTCATCTAGCCCTCTGATTTTCCAAGATCACTTGAAGCCAAAGCTTATTTGTAGCACAAGTCAAGCATAGAAATAGCTGCGATAACATTAATGCAGTTATTTATGTAGAAGACGACTTGGCGAGGACAGTTGTCAGTATGGTCTGGCTACAACAATGTTTTAGAGGATTACTGCAGGAATTGCACCGCTCCAATATGTTATTACCTGTCAATACAATAGAAATGAATTAAAGAGGAGGGAGTATAACGGCAGGGTTTTGAGATACTAATTGTTTTATTATTTCGTAAACGATGACATATGTTAAACTGATATTTTGCATGTGTTCTGCTATTAATCAGTAGATGTCCCCCGAGGAAGTACTAAGAGATCTCCCAAATGGAAGGTAAGTAAAGAATATAGTCAAGACCAATTCCAGACTATTATGTTTCGTAATCCAACTAAATTCTCTCAAAGCTAGAACATTTACGTTAACAGAACTCGTATGGTGATGTTAAAAGCAAGGGAATAGTCAAACAATCCGCTGCAGGAAGTTCTAGAATTTTGGAAATCAAATTCCTAAATTACTAACAGGGATCTAGTCAAAAGAACCTCTGAGTTCATTCAGCCTCCATATGCACACAATGGACAATCAATTTACATTCCAAATGCTAAGGGTACTAGATCTTTGCTCATTTTACAAGACTAGAACATTTATCTTTGCTTCGTTCGTCCCCCTTGAAACGCAAAAATGAAAACATAAAGAGCCAAGCTTTATCTTTCCTGTACTTCATAACCTACATTACTAACATGTCAACGAAACAAATTTTCATTTTGACAACAAACTAATTGACATTCAGCTTTACTGTTGTTTTGCTGAGTGATTGTAAACAATTCACGAATCCCCCATTTTCAAAGACGTTAACAATAATTGTTTTAATTAGGAAACATCAAACATTCATGTGCTGAAATAAGATATAACTTTTGAGACATACCTGAAGCACTGGCAACACTTTCCATAAAGTCTGCAGAATATTTCCGCAACAGAGGCCGTGCTCGTTGAACCTGTGATTCATTATCTTTTAGACTTAACCCGTCTGCATATGACATAGTCCTCGGCAATACAGAGGAGGGTTTGCAGGCACTGATTGATCTGAAGACATTTCTCGCTTTCGCAGACTGTGATATGAAAGTCACTGCCGAATACTGCGAACAATCCGCTATTAACGTTTCGTCAACTGTGCCGAACTTAAAAAGAATCTTGGTAGATCCTGATGGAGGTTTTAGTGATGGAATTTTCTGCGAAGTCGCTTTCCGAATATTCTCACCGTTCCTGTCTCCAGACGGTTGACCTTGCTCACTCGAGGATGGCTGTCTACTGGGCTTCTGTTTGAAATTAGAAATTGCCAGAGCTGCATCAAGATAAGTTCTTTTTGTTGGTTGAATTTCCAACTCCGGCGACGATGAGGACGAAGACAATTCCGAAGCCGAAGAGGAGGAGGAGCAGGAAGAGGATCCCTTTACTGGGTCATTAGCAGTCAAATTTGTAGACGACTGTTGACTTCTGTGAAGCTCCTGAAAGTCGGGTGGTGCAGATCTCCTCCCATCAAGTAGTGACTCATCTAGAAGAGAGATATTAGGATAAGAAGCGCATGACTCGGGTGCTATTGCTAATGATTTTGGCGAAGAAACATTTTGCACAGACAAATGTTTCTTCTCATTATGGATAGCGATACCAAACTCCAAAAGTTGCTTCCAGTAATCAGACTGGTTATGTGAGCGAGGAACGGGACTGAATTTAGGAGACCCAGAAGAGTGCTTTCTATCATAGTGAGCGTCCTGAGGACGGGAGGGAAACGACTCTAAGATGTTCTTAAAATAGTCATTGCTTGCCTGAGCATGATGATGGTGGATTTGCGAGGAGGATTTGGTGATCGTCGGAGATGTTGGATTGGAAGGTTGATTATTGTGGTTTGTTATCTGCACCATCACAACTTCTGCTGTGGATAGTTTGACTTTTCTAGTTTCTCTGTTATCTGCCTGAGGAAGGAAGATACATTCAAGTTCCTTTTGTTCCTATTTGAGGATCGAGATAAATGGTAGGAATTACTTAATTGATTTCCACGTTGACCTAGTCAAATAATCAAAAATAAAATAGTCATGATCTTCCCGGAAATGAGACGGGAAAGCGCTGCTAGGTTGTCCGTACCATTACAGTCCCCTGCTTCGTTATCCTTTCATCCCGTTCCCATAGCGATTCTTTAATTGGATATTAATCAACAGAATGTAATATAACATAAAAATAGAATATAATATAATATAGTAAAAAGTTATTTACGAGGAATATAAAAATTAATAATATAATGTAGTAAAATGTTATTTAGAAGATAGATAGAATAAAATTTAATGTATAATAAATGACTATTATACTCGTGATATTAAAATAGTTATTGCAAGAAATTTAATGCTATAATTTTAAAACAGATATCATGTCCAATTAAAAAGTCACAATCGTAACAAATAATTTTTAATATATTTTTTATTTTAAAATAATAAAAAATTTAATAAAAGTTTTATTTTTTATTATTAATTATTTATAATTTATTATTAATTATTTAATAAATTGTATTCTATTATATGTGATTTATATTTTAAAATATTTATTTATATTTTTATTTATATAAAAATATATACAAACAATTAAAGAATAATTTTTTATATATTTTCTATTTTTATTAAAAAATATTAATGTTTTTATTTTTTATTAATTATATATAATTTTTTATTAATAATATAAAAATATTATTAAGGGTGATAACTGATAAGCTAAGTTTGAGAAAAAAGAGGTTAGAGATAGAAAAAATAATTAATATTAAGAAAAATTATTAAATGTATATTAGGTAGTATGTTCTATGCTAAACTCTTCAAATGAGAAGTTTCTTATTTTTACAGTTTAAGATGAAATGGAATCTAATATAAAATTCTCTGTCACTATCTTATTCCGTTTCATTCTAATATAAAAACTTCAATTCATCATCATTATCATCGTCCAGTCCGAAATTTCGCAATGAAGCGAGGTCTGGGGAGGTTCGATAGTACGCAGCCTTACCCCTACATAGTAGAGAGGCTATTTTCGGTGGACATACATGCAAATGAGACAATATGCAAATGATGTAGGTTACAGAAAAAAAGGTAAAACTAGTAAGGAAAACAAAATTTATTTAACTAAAAATTCAATAAATATATAAATAAATAGGATTAAAAGATTAAAATATAAAAAAAGATAAAAGAGTGATGTATCAAGTAAGGAAAAAAAATCTAATATAAAATTTTCAACTAAATAATAAAAATGTATTATATTTTGATCTGGTTCTATTATTATTACCCTCGACTAAAACCAAAAGAGCGCGTAAGGGCTGGACTCCTACTTGTTATCTACGAAGATTGTGTGCACTCGATAATTTACTCGGTGCGCGATAGAGCAATAGCGATTATGATATCGACTGTTATAAAAGAAATAAAAAAGCATGATAACATTCTGCTGCAGACTGTCCAGCACTTAGTACTTAGTAGGTGTCTTTGGAAAGTCAAAGCACTTTCGGTGGCAAATACTTTGGAAATTCACTTGCACTTAGAAGGAATCTGAAACTTGGATTCATTCAAGCATTTTCACTCACTTACTTTCAATGCATAACAAGCCATGTTAGTTGTATTGCTCTGTTCTTGTTAAGATTTGATCTGCTTATGGAAGGAAACAGTAATTTTAAATCTTCTTGACTAATGAATGGGAATGATAATAGGTCTAGGTTGGGGCCGAAGTCGAGATTGGGGCTAAGGTTGAACCCAAAAATTAGTTTTTAAGGCCGAATTTAGCGTGAAATTGATTGTACCCGAGACACAAGTTTCGAACTTAAGTTCTGTTAAACTTCGGTAGCTTAAAATCTAACTAAACTCAAATTTAATTATGTTTTTAATTTAAATTTAAAAAATGACCATATTGTTTCAAACATTTGAATTCCTTTCCAAGCTGAACTGGGTAACTCGAGTTACATCACAATTTGAAGCACAAAATTTTTTTTAAAAAAATCGAATCCAACTCAATTTTCCATCAAACCGAACTAGGCCCATTAATTTCAGGTCGAACATAGACTTAATTTTTGAGCCTAATATTAAGTATTCAATATTAGTTTCCACCTAATCTTTGTGCCACGCATCAACACTCCATCTTATAAAGTGTCAATAAAAAAAGTAACACAGAAAGCAAAATTAGAACAAGAAAACTTGAAAATTACATTGAAATAAAGGAAAACAATCACTTAACCTATGCCAATCACCCACCCTTTAAAAAAATAACGTTAAAAAATAAATTTAAAAAAAAGTTACAAAGACCATATTAACAAATTCTAGATATAAATACGTATTTAAATGACAGCGATTACGGATTTTTTTGTTTAAAAAAATAAAATCCCCAATATAACTTTTCTGCCATATATATCACACCCAACCTAAGAAGATTGTGATCACCACCACAGCAACCTCTAACTTTCAGACAATTTTCTCTTTGGCTTAGCTTCTTGCAGCATTAAAATCACATCCCTCATGGACGGTCGGTCTGCCGGATTCCGACTAGTACACAGCAAAGCAATCCTAAGCATTTGCATCATTTCCTCCTTCACAAATGCAATGGAAGCTCCTGCATTCTTATCTAAAACATTATTTATACCATCTTTCATCTTAATCCTAGACCTCACCCAATCCACGATACTATTGCCATCCCCGAACTCGGATTCTACCGATCTTTTACCGCTTATGATCTCCATTAACACAACTCCGAAGCTGTAAATATCACTCTTCTCATCAACTTGTAGGGTATAAGCATACTCTGCAAAGAAAAAACATCAACAACAATCAACATCAGGTTTACGTAAAAGTTGCTATCCCTACTTTAATCCTTAATGATTTGGATTTAACATGAGAAAGGACATTGATTTGAAAGAAAGGTGAACTACAAAAGAGAAAGATGAGTATGAAGACAAAAATGGTTAATTAATTATTAAAATAACAAATAAAATTGAAACTGAAAATTAATTAAAAATTTTATAAAAAAAAAGAGCAAAAGAAGAAGATGATGAAATTAACTCACCTGGTGCAATGTAACCATAAGATCCGGCAATGACAGACATGGATTCATCACTTTGGATCAACTTAGCCACTCCAAAATCGGCCACTCTGGCTTCCATCTCACCGTCCAATAATATATTACTGGGCTTGAGATCACGGTGAACGATCACTGGGTCACAGTCATGGTGAAGATAACAAATCCCTTGAGCAACTCCTAATACAATCTTGTACCTCGTAGCCCAATCAGCTACCAAATTCTCACCCTTGTTTTTCCCATGCAATAAATCATCTAAATTCCCATTGGGCATGTACTCGTAGAGCAGCATCGTGCACTCTCTGTTGCTGCAACACCCTAACAATCTCACTATGTTCCTGTGCCTCACGTTCCCTAACACCTCCACTTCGGCTAAAACCCCTCTCCTCCGTCGGATGATCTCCTTGTGCTTGCCCCACAGCTTCTTCACCGCTATGATCTCGCCACCTGGCATCTCGACCCTGTACACTGTTCCCGTGGACCCCATCCCTATGATCTTGTCAGTCATTGACAGGCGCTCCAGCACATCATCAGCCGTAAAGTTCAGCCGTTGAAAAGCGGTTAATTTCCACGGTCCGATCTCGCGAAGTTCAGCAAACCGACGGCTGTGATTTGCCCGGAAACATTTTGTTCCGGCGACGAGCACGACGAGTCCTGCGGCGAAACCTGCCGCCATGATCCACACTACTGCCCCCGCTGTCTTCTTGTGCTGTTGTTGTTCACGTGGTTCAACCTCTAGGGGCTTCAGATTGTCGGCGGCGCATGATTTTGTCAAAACGCCGCCGCATAAGCCGTCGTTGCCGGAGAACGATGACGGGTGTAAGTTTGGGAATATGGAACCGGATTTCGGGATAGGACCGGTTAAGAGATTGTATGACACATTGAAGGTTTCCAATGTGGTGCAGTTTTCGAAATTGGCGGGAATTGTGCCGGTGAGGAGGTTGTGAGAGAGGTCAACGGCGGTGATCGTCGGTAACGTCGATATCTCCCATGGGATTGTTCCGGTGAGCGAATTGCTGCTCAGATTTAACGACAAAAGCTTCTCGCAGTGACCAATGTCCCAAGGAATGCCGCCGTTGAGAGAATTTCCTTGCAACTCTATCTTGTATACACTTTTGCAGCCTATAAAGTCTGGAACTTCGCCTACAATTCTGCTCCAACTGGCTGAGAAAATCTGTAGATTCGGCGCACTCCAGATGTTTGATGGAAGAGTGGCGTCGAATGAATTCTCCGAGATGTTGAGGTATTGTAGTTGTGGTGCATTCCCGAGGTCTGAAGGTATTGCCCCTGTTAGGTTGTTCTTGCTTATGTCCACGAAGGTTAGACTCTTAAGGAGGCCGAAACCGCCTGGAATTGTGCCATTGAGACGGTTGTTTTGGATTCTGAGCCTTGTCAGTGAGGTGCAGTTTGCTAGTGAAGGTGGGATTTGGTCGCTGAAGTTGTTGGAGAAGAGTATGAGCTTGAACAGCTTGTTTCCATGGCAAAGGTTTTGTGGGATTGGACCTGAAAGCGAGTTGGATGACACATCTAGCCATTGTAATTTCCCATTGGAGCCAAGCTTTTGTGGGAGAATTCCTGCTAGTGAGTTCTCCCACAGTGATAGTGTCTCAATATTTGGAAGCTCACCAATTCCTTGTGGTATTTCTCCTGTTAATTCATTTCTCATCAAGCTCAATCCGGTTAGCTCTGTCAATGACGAGAAACCCTCTGGAATGGTACCTGATAATCGATTATCTGACAAATCTAGATTCTTTAGAGCTTTTAAGTTGGTAAAACTTACTGGAATTTCTCCGGTTAACTGGTTCGTGAAAAGCAGCAAAGATTCAAGCTTTGTTAAGTTTCCAAGTTCTGGAGGGAGCTCGCCGGAGAGGCTGCAATTTGAGATGTCCATGTACTGGAGATTGGTCAACAATGAGAACTCCTCTGGTAATCTGCCTGACAACATAATGTTATATCCAATCTCCAATCGCTCGAGCTGGCTCATGAATCCTAATTGTGGTGGCAATGGACCTTCAAGTTGATTTCCGGCTAAGTAAAGAAACTTCAATCTTGGGAATTTCCCATAAGTTGTCGGAATCTCTCCGTCGAAGTAACTCCCCCCTAAGTTGAGCTGCTCCAAGAAGCGTAGAAAGATCAAATCTTTGGGTAGTGGTCCAACAAAACTGTTGCTATAAGCACTGAAGTGTCTGAGGAACCTGAGCTTGGAAATCCCAGGTGGGAAAGTTGAATTGAAGGAGTTGTGGCTTATATCGAGAGTCCTAATGTCAGTTAGTTCAAAAATGGCTTGTGGAAATTGACCATCAAACGCGTTTCTGCTTAAATTCAAGTGGATTAAGCTCTTCAAGTCCCGGATTTCTGCAGGAATAACACCTGAAAGATTTCTTTGTGAGAGATCGAGTGATGTGACCTGAGCTGTTTTGGGGTTGCATTTGACACCAGACCATGAACACCAAATTGGTTCCTGTGAATCACTCTTGGAGAAGCTTGTAGTAGGGTCCCAATCCTGGAATGTGCCAAGTGGGTCTGGCAATGACAATTTCAGAGAAAGGAGAACACGGAGTTGCAGAGGCAGAGCTTTATCAGAAAAAACTAACAGAGGTCTACAGAAGAAGAAGAAGTAGCATGTGAAGAGAAAATGATGTTTCATGTTTAGTGGGATTCTGAGATTTTGGTTAGGGAAGTCAGATGATGCTTTTTTTATTCTGATTTCTGACCTCAGAGAGTGTTTCCCTGGAGAAGGAAACTGCTGATACTCTCTAGCTCCATCATCAGAACTTGCTCTTTATCAGTATTTCTCATTTGTCTGCGCTCTCCCACATACTTTTGGTTTTCTTGGTTTTCTTTTCCCTTCTTTTTGTTCCACTTTCCATCATTCCTTGTCTCTCTCTTTTTTTTCCTTTGCCTGCCAAAATTCTTTCTTTTTTTGTTCAGAAACTTGATTTCAAGTAACAGTGTGACCATGGTCTCTCACAGGATCCAAGAAAGTTGTTTCTGTTTCTTTATATTCATCTCCAAACATTCACCATTATATTGTTTCCAGGTGAACCTGAAAGGGACTAGGCTCCTGGACCACCATTACCATTTTCTTACCTCAGTTTAATCACTGGACAAAGCTTGTAATTGAGATGGTTAGTTCCTTAACCATTCTTATTGATTTTAAATTATGTAAGCCACTTTCATTGGTGAATTGTGACCATTTCATCATCCTGTAGATTCCTAAATAGGCTGGCTACACAGGAAAAGTACCAGAAAGAGAATAGTAATTCCTCAGAAACTATAACTGTAAGATCTATCTCTGTCATGCCCTTTTTTCACCTTGGGATCATTAATTGTCAACGACTTGTCGCTGGGATTTGAAAATTTTAAAAAATATTGATTTTTAATTATTAGTTTTTAGAAAATTTCTTTTAAAGTTTTAGTAAAAATAATAACGAAATATAAATGTAATAATAATATAAAATATATAGTAATTAAATATCAAAAATATTATAATTTAACTTAGCTCTTAAACTCGACTAAAATTATATTTGAATTATTAGTTTGAATAAACTTTTGTTTAAATAATATTGGATTAGTACATATGTACGTGCATATTTTATTATCATTTTTAACTCAAATTTAAAAAATGATTTTTATGTAAAATTAAAAATAAAAATTTTCAGAAATCTCAAAAATTTAAGTGATTTTTAAAAATTAATTACAAGAGATATTTGTATATTTTTTACCCTTGATAAATTAGTTATTTGAATATACTAATATTAATCTAAAATTCATATGCCTGCCAACTTAAAAATCTTAAAAACAAAATCTAGTTTTATAGTTTATTTATCATTTTAAATTTATAAAAATTAATCGAATATATTATATAATTGCTTGGATTGACTCCGAAGAAAATATCAAGATTTTCTTCGTTTTTTTTTGTTAAATTATTCGGTATCTAGCGTCACATGATTAATCGACTAATCCGAATACGAGGTAAATATGACTCTTTTCGGATGATAAAATTCTCTTTCCCGAGTTTTTAAAATGATTCCATTATTAAAATTTGAACTCAAGACTTTGGTTAAAGATGAGAGGGTTTTATATTCCTGGGTTTTACTTTGTTATTATTAATGTAGTGTAAAGCACTTTCTTAAGACGATGACAAATTTTCAGGAGGCACATAACGTTTTTAGTCTATTTTTTATTGTAGAATATTGACTCAAGGAGTAAATCATTTGAATACCTCCACACAACGTCTTTTCCTTAATTGTACTATAATATACTACAGTTTGTTTTTTCAAAATGTACTAATGGATTCCATTAACGGAGGTAGACCAATACAATGATGGTACTCGTTCATAATTTATAGGTACTACTGCCTGGTCAGTGGGAGGTTGCAACAGGTTGAGCCGAGTTGAGTTCTAGTTGAGCCCGAAATAGTCGAGCTCTTACTCAGCTTGACCCAGTTTATTTTTTATTTCTTAAAATTAAAAAATAGAGAACAACGTTTTTTTTTATAGTTGTCGAGTTTTAGGTCTTAAGTTTCGATGGTTTGAGTCTGAGTCTGAGCCTGAGCTTATCTCTAATTCATTTTTTTTTAAATTGGGCTTAAGACTTAGCTTGTTGACTTTAAGCTCAGCTAGGTCAGGCTAAGTTAGGCTTAATACCAACAATTAAAAAATTAAATAAAAATTTTGAACTAATTAATTTTTTATTCAATTTTTAATTTTCAAGTTAAATTTTATCTTAACAACTTTTATTAATAAAATTGACTAATTTATTAATTAATCGTTAAAGATGTACGCACATTCATGTATAATTTTTGTAATATCTTCATGTTATATTACATGTGAGCCTATAAAAAATAGTCTCTCTATTAGATAGACATAAGGATACATACTATCGAATCTCCACAAACTCTAACGCTACGTTTAGTTGCTGTCCTCAGTATCTGGAGACGGAACGGAACAGGACGGAACGAAACAAAAGCTGGAGACAGTGAGGTGTTTGGTTGTGGTGGAC
>JANIIA010000007.1:5685522-5697599 GCA_027478495.1 Erythroxylum alaternifolium | reverse complement strand
CTCTTTTTAGCTTCTAAGATGTGTCCACAGATAATGCAGAAGAGACCATTGCCATTGGTAGCTGACAATGTTCTAAACAAGCTTCATGACACAGACAAAGAGTGATCCAATATGATGTCATAGAAAGTTACAAAAAGTTGGTATCAGATCCTCTGTGATAGATAACTAGTTTCAACTCTATTATATTAAATCTCATTCATACATTTATGTGAAATCTACATAAACGTGTGGACTTGATTAAGCAGAATAGGATTAGAACACCCTAAGTAGAGCAGGATTCTCTAAACCCCAAAAAGCTATAATTAGAATTGACAATTAAAATCCGATCCAACCTAAAGTCAACGAGATTATCTAATTATAATTGATTGGACTTTAGGTTAGATTTGGGTTTGAAAACGAGCTCAAAATAGAACTAACAAATTGAACTCTTTAATTAAAATGACATCGATACGATATAATAGATCAAAATGACATTATTTTAATATATAAATTTAAAAAACTTAAGAGTAAAACAATGTTATTTTGATTAATTCCACAAAAACAATGTGGTGATTAAAACTTTTTGACTTAAGGCTGATCAAAATTTAGAGTAATTTTAAGTTATAGGCAATAGGACCGAATTGATATGAATAATTGACTGATTTATTCGGAAGATGCGATTTATCAATTAATATGTATATTTAGTAGTTTATTTTTTAAAAAATGAATATAATTTTTTTTTAAAAAAGAAGAGATAAGGGATTCACAACATTAGCGAATGAGTGATTGAGGACTTGAACCAACCCTACAAAAACAGTAGATTGAAACAATAGAATACTAAAGTTAAAAGAAGATTGGATGCAAGACATAAAAAGGTTCATGTTAGACTTCACAGTCACACTTTTTTTAATTTTTCAATTCCCATTATGACATATATCTAATCCTTGTTAGTGGAGAACAAAATAATTAGGGTTTGAAGGTGAGCGAAATAGAGCATGTGAGTCACGTCTTATAGTCCAAGACTTAAAAAGGTACACTTAGTAAATCAACTACCCTTCCTTTTGATATATTCTACTAAGATGCTCTTCAACGGTTGTTATAAGTAATCTTTAGAAAAACATTCCTCATCTCATATCTTTGACTCTTCCATCCGCAATCAACAACAATAATAAAAAGATAAGTTACCACAAAAGAGAGAAGAAAATATCTAACATCAACCCTATTAAGTTACGGACTCGAGTTGTATAAATTACAATTTTATGTAAATTGGTCGAATAGCGAAAAGTATTGAATTTCTTAACGTTTGTTTTGACTCGTTAATTTGCTAAATAATTTATTTTAGTTACGTGATTATAGGTTATTATGCATATTTAATAGTATGCCTAATCGTTTTTTTTAAAAATATTAATTACGATTAGTAGATTTCATTTTGTTATCTATTTTGTGATTACTAAAGATTTAAAGTTAAATTTCTTAATACTCAGTTAATTAGTACATGTTGTTTTACGTTGAATAACTTATTTTAAATACGTAATTGAGTTAATTAAATATGTCCGATAATTTATCTAATACGTACTTGAAAAGTATGGATTAGACGCCATTTTGTTAACGATTAACACTTTGCAAAATTTAGCAAGCTTTTTGGTGATTTGGAATACATGTGAACAAGAATCACACATTTGAAAGGATTGAAGCAAAGAAACAAAAGCTGGTTTCAATCAAGGGTCCCATAATCATCATTAAGTCTCATGTTCTCCCACTTGTTTTTAAACGTAGATTGCGAGAAACTAAGAACAGACAATATGAAAAAAGGAAAAGAAAAAAGAGAATTAGACATCCCAAATGATTTAGACCTTCCAAAGTGGAAAAAAAAACAAAAA
Source organism: Erythroxylum alaternifolium (assembly GCA_027478495.1). Classification (NCBI taxonomy): domain Eukaryota; kingdom Viridiplantae; phylum Streptophyta; class Magnoliopsida; order Malpighiales; family Erythroxylaceae; genus Erythroxylum; species Erythroxylum alaternifolium. Next base: position 5,695,740 of record JANIIA010000007.1, on the reverse strand, counting down.
CCAAAGCAATAGATATAGAAAGTAAGGGTTAAGAACCAAAGATGAAGAAGAAGGGTATGTGAGAATTTCCCAAAATAACATTTTTGGAGAAAAAAAGAGAGAAAAAACAGTTTTTATCTTTGTGCATGATTGTGATATTTGCAGAGAAAAGGTGGGTGTGAAAAAATAGCTCTTATGAACGTTGGGATGCTTCTCCCATGCCCTAAGTGCATGACCTAGAGGCTTCAATACCAACTTTAATTGAGCACAACTTGCTTAGTACTACTTATTTCTTACATGGACAACCAAAAAGAGAAAAGGGTCATTCGGATTTTTCTTATAATGATAAATTTCGTAATTGTTATCTTTCGAATGTAAATTAGATAAATTGTTTAATGTACATAAGATTCATAAATTTTGAATCTTGAATATGCTTTTCAACGACAGAATGATTCAAAATTAAATGATATTATTTTTAAGTTAGATTTTAAAAATTTTGAAAGCAAAATATTTAATTATTACTATTTAAAGTTCAAATTATAATTATAAAATTGAGTAAATTTTGAGTTTTTTTTTTTATATAATGAACCCATTATCTTTATATACTCAACCTTTTGTTCTAAAACCTTTTCCTGGATGTTACTTTACTAATCAACATCTACATGGTATCCAAACTCTGAGGTTGTATTCCACTAGGAACTCAACCTCTTACACTAAGCTAAAACAAAAACACCATTTTTGTGTTTGTTGGATCCTTATCTAAACTCCAATAATACCCTAGTCTGTATCTAAATCATAAGCTCCAAACTGTTACCTTTCCCTTTACACCTTACTTTTACCAAGCCTTCAAAGCTTATAATTACCAAGTGCTTCTCTTTTTAGTAACAATAAGAGTAGCTGGGTCTCCTTTGAATCATCACCTTTGTTCTTTGTTCTTGTTTCTGCTACTGTAGAATTTCAACCAAACTGAACCTTTCTTTTCTTACTTCTCTTCTTAGTATTGTCATTAAATTTTAAATTTTGACAGGAAAGACCAATGATGAACTTGGTTACTTTTTTACAAGAAGAATGGGGCTAATTAAGTATGACCTTCATAACGGTCATTATGGCTGCTTAAATGTTTACTACTTTTTCACCTAAAAGTGCAAACTGTAGAGTCTACACATCTTGAAGGTCTGCACGAGTTTTGCAGGAGAAAAGAATACAGGCTATGGGGCAGGTCTCAAGCAGTTTGAGCATTGAAATGTTCCAATCCCATTAAAGGTCCAGTTTCTTTGTTTAATGAAGTTATGGATGATACAAAACAATTCAGCTAAGAATCCTGACAAATCTTGTTGAAGGCAGGGCAATAGTCAGAAAAGTTTTCAAGAACAGTGCAGGATATGCCTAACATGAATCTAAAAAGTATACAAGGTAAAGAGAAGCAGATCCCAAGTTGGGCATGATAAACTATTCTTGTTCTACTTTGGATTTGTTATCTTCTCGACATAACAATATGACAGTTTTGAAAATTACTTGAGAAAATTTTCATATATCATTCATTTGTGATTGCCAAACTCCGCAACGTCTGGTAATCAGGTACTCAAGAATGAATTCAATCAATATCAGGTGCAAAACCAAAAACAGTACAGTCACTCAACATTGTAAGGAATATTGTAAACATTTCAAAGAGGATAATGAGGTAAAAATATCGAATAAATTCCAGTACGCAAACAACTCAATTTGTTTTATCATATATGAATACATTTTAAAACCAAAAAGGCCCAAATGTCTATAGGCGATCGATCCTACAATATAGAAAACAAAACCAGGATGACAAACACACCGATTGATAGAAACAGAGCTCAACGATACCGGCGGAGAGAAAGTGTGTTGTTCCTCTTCCATGTTGCCCTTCTTGATGGCCTTGCCTTGTGGTACAGGTGCCCCTTCCCGTGGAGTCCTCTGTACTTCTTCCCAGCAGATGTAAGTCCACGAAGCTCCCGATGTTTATGGACAGGATTGCAGATCCAATTGATTCTTGGGTCATTGCGGATTGCATTGTGGGCAGCATCAACCAGAATTACCTCAAAGTATTTGTATGTCGAATCCTACATAGATCAAATCTCGATCAGGCAGATCAACATACATAAATTGTAAGTTAAAAGCAAAAGCTAGCTCCCCTGAGCAAAAATCCCCATCCTAATTTACATGACATAGGCAACAATGGACATTCAACAGATTGTTCTGCCATGTTATTACTACAATACCTCATTGATCCAGTAAGAGTTGAGAACCTTAAGCCCACCAAGCTTACGACCAGCACGTTCCTCAGCAACAGAGCGCTTGCTCCGTTGGAACTTGAGCTGAGTGACACCCTGATTGGTGGGTTTGCCATACACAATACCCTTTGGAACAGGCCTCTTTCTTCCACCACGTCTCACACGTACACGATATACAACGTAACCCTATAAGAATAATGTCGCTGCACTTCACAAAACATAACACAAATAGTACACAGACAACATTGTAATCAAGTCCTAGACAAACCTGCTTAGCCTTGTACCCCAATCTGCGAGCCTTGTCAGGGCGAGTGGGACGAGTGACCCTAACAATTGAAGGATGCTGGCGATACTCCCAGCACCTCACCCTCTGCAGAAACCTCATAACATCTGATTGTTTCTTCCTCCATAGCTCCGACACGTACTTGTATGCCCCTGATAATTTCAAAACAACAACGAGATCTCTTAAAACTAAAAGAATGGGTTGCCCATCTTTCAACTGATCACAACATTCTCATCAAATTCTATCAGAACAGCTAGTGAAAAAAAGAAACACTAAAACTGCATTATCCAGAATTCGCATTTCTAACAGAACTGTCCTTGGTCTTATAACTTTAAAACACACCCAGTACCAAATTCACATCACAGATCGCGGTTTAAATGGTGTAATGCAACATGAAGTCTAAAAATGAGAAAAATCAAAGTAAAGATGAAAGCTTTCGTACCCATTTTAGGTCTGTCGATGGAGGGAGGGACCTTCGGCTCTCCGGTTTCGGCTTACGTTTTTATTTACCCACTAGGGTTTTAGATAGTGGTCAAATGACCAATTTACCCTCCACAGTTATAATAGGTTTCGGGCCGTTTGTGGTCCGAGCCCGTTCGTTTTGGATTTATAAAACTTATTTCTTCAGATATATTTTAAATAATAATTTTTAGAATTACAATTTATTAATCACAACTAGATTTTAAATTTGGAAATTTTAAATTAGAGTTATCCATATTGGAAAATTTGAAACTCTAATCCTAAATTAAGATTTTATTGACCTACAATGACTATCTTAATAATTAATTTAGATTATAAGTAGAAGTTATTTTATTGCATCTTTCACTTTTATATCCTTCACTTAATTTTAATTTATTAGTTCATTTTACATTTATCAATTTATTTAATGCACATACAAAAAATAATAAAAAATTGAACCAAAAGTTAAATTAATAAGATAAGAGGTTTAATGTTTAAAATATTCAGTTGGTATTAAATCACCATAAAAACAGCTAAAGATTGAATAAATTTGAAATGTGATTGAAATAGGCTGTTTTTACTTATAAAAGAATTTAAATTTTAATTAAAAAATAAGTTGTTAAATGAAAATTAATTGATTTATTTTGGTTTATAAGAACTTATTAATTTATTAAAATTGATTGATTAATTAATATATTGATTAATTTTTAACAATAAGAATTATTAAAATATATCTAACGAAAAGTGAAAAATTGAACTAGAGATGACAATCCCAGCCAGGCCCGGTTTTTGGTCCAAGACCTGTGGCCTGCCCCTAGCTCGGCAGGTCAGCCTAAGCCCGCTTATTTTGGACAAAATAGCGTCGTTTTGTTCAAAACAACGCCGTTTTGTTTACTTTTTATTTAAAATATATATACAAGGGCCAGGCCAGGCTGCAGGTCGGCCAATCCTAGCCCGCGGCCAGCCATGATAGTGCTCAGCCCGGCCTATTGTCATCCCTAAATTAAACCAAAAATTTAACTGATTCAAGGTTTTTAAGGTAGAATTGACCGAACTTGTTAGATTTTTTAATCCTTAAAAATTATCATTAATTATATATTATGGTTTATAATTTGATTAAACAAAAAATGATTATAACTTTTCGTTTGATTTAGATAGAGATGTCAAACTAGGCTCAGCCCGCCCGACTCGACTCGATCAGGTCGATTTTTGACCCGGGTTGACCAGGACATAAGCGGGTCACGGGCCAGCCAATGACACGAGCATTTCTTTCAAAAAAAACAATGACGGGTCGGCCCACGGATAGTCCGGACCCAACCTGACTAGACCCATTAACATGTATAAATTTAAATATGCATTTATACTCCATTACACCAAAAAAAAGCCTTTTTTTTGTACAAGAATACAAGATAGAGTTATTTCCATATATTTCCAGTAAATTGTTTAGCATTAATTCCTGGAAACACTTATGTAACTATTTATGTTTAGAACATGATTCGTAAATAAATTAGATAAATTCATATTTTCTGCTCCATATTTTTGCGCCTATGCTTAGTTTGAAATTTTGTGTTCAGATTCGAGCCTGAACTCGATCATGCATATGCGTCCAAATTTTAATAGGGTTTAGGTCAAACTCAATTAAATATTTTTAATTTTAAAAAATAATATTATTTGAAAAAATATAGGATTTAGATTAAGTCGGTTTGGACAATCCAACTCAGATTCGAATGCTCCTTATACAAAGATTTATCTCATTTTTTAAACTCGAGCTAAACTAATTAAATTTGTTAAAATAATAATTTATATACTCAACTCAGCTTTTAAATCCGAGTCAAATAAATTTAATTTGATTTAAATAAATTTAAATGGGCAGCCCAGCCTAACTTTGGACACAATTAAAAAATAACGTTATTCTATACTTTTAATTTTAAAAAAATTGACAGAGCTAACCCATAGGCCGACACATTGCCGCCCCTAATCACATTAAGTCTTTTCTTAAACCGTAAAAAGGTTTTATTTGTTATTATTAATTGAAATTTGGTAAAGGTTTTACTTGTTATTATTAATTGTTTAGTAATTAAAATTTAAATTTAGGCCATATATATATATAAGTATAATATATAGTATTTAAAAACTACATGTAATCTTGGCATTGCGAAATCAAGTTGGCCTGATTAATTTTTTTAGTTTAAAATTTAAAAGTAATATAAATTTACTTAAACGATGTCGTATCATTTAATGTATTTGAGTTTTGGAACGAATTGAGCTGAGTAGTTCAATTTCAACCCGAAGCCAATCAACCCGAATGAGTTAGACTGAACAATCTAAACCCAACATTGAACTCGTTTAACTTAGAAGGGTTGAATATGACAAAAATTGTCATTCCTGTTACATTCTGTGCCACTAAGAATCCAAAAATGAATTTCTATAAACTAATGTAGAAGAAAGGAGCAGCCTTCTGGACCTCTTTTAACTTCTAAACTACACATGAATTGCCCAACAAGTAAAAATGGTGAGTACCGATAAGACACTCTATCTTATATCGAAAAGAAATACTGAAATTGACGTTAAAATTGATTTATACGCATTGAAAAATACATTTATTTTTAATTAATACCAATTATTTCAAGGTGGTCCAAATGTCCAATAGCAATCTTACATTGTAGTGATCTCCAACGCTTGGCAGGTGGCAGCCATGAACGGAACATAAAAACTCTGCAACAGTTTGGTTTGTCATTTGCTCTATTCTATGATCCTATCCATATAAAACAGTTATCGTGAGTGCCACTCGAGCTAACGGATATTTAAAGTCTCCCAGAATCTTTTTCGAAAATGTCTCCCAGAATCTTGTAACAGAGAAGGTACAAAACACGGAGCTAGCAGGATTTTCTGTATTACAACCATAACACCCCACGTAACGTAAGTCCAGAAGAAGACTCAGAATATGTTCGGCGGTGGTGGCGGAGGAAACACCCTTTTGAAGGTTGTTGGTCGGACGGTGGCGAGAGCTGGTGTCACCAACTTACAGGAACCGATATCTTCTAATTGTGTAGCTGCCACTTCACCGAGGTCAACGCACAAGCCAAGTTCCAACAACGACAATCTTAGTCTATGTCATGGTCCTGATTCTGGGTCGTCTCCATTTTTTGCTTCTGGTGTACCTGTGTCTGGATATTCCAGGGGACCAAACCTCAGTCACTGGTCTTCTGTTGGTTATGGCGGTGGTTCCTGTTCTGATGAATATGAGTGGGCCTCTGAGGCTGGAGATGGGTTGGTTGATGATTTTTATCTGGGACCTGTTCCTGCTGCAGAGGAGGTTCATGATGCTGTTTCTGCTCTTCAAATGTAAAGGAATTTCAATCGTTTTCTTCATTTCTTCTTTGGGTTTACTGATATAGGTGTCATCATGCTACTATTTACTTACTTTTCGTCATCTCAAGCCAGCTAGTTTATCCAGTAATCCTGGAACTGCTGGAATATTATCAGTTTCAGAAAACACAGATTTATGCTTAGCTGTGACAATTTGTTACAGGGTCATAAAGGATAAGTTTGCTAATGAGTTGGAGAAGGATACAGAAGAACAAAACTCAATTCCTACTGCAGAATCGGAGTTAGATTGGACAGAGCCCTCCATCTATATGTACAGTTCAAGAGCACCGAGTCCTTATGGACCGAGTCGAGTTTATGACGCCTTCCGTATGTTACAGACTGATCCGTCCGTGCAGGTGCCTGAGATTATAACTCCATGGCTTAGAATTTATAGGTTTTAAAGCTCATATTTGCCTGAAACCATTTCTGCTGCAGCAAATGGTGATTTCACTGTCATCTGATAAAGCTGTTTGGGATGCCATTTTGAACAATGAGATGGTCCAAGTACTGAGAAACACCTACCATGCAGGTTTGTGGAATTTCTGAAGGATTTTCATTAGTATTCATAACAGTAACAAAAATTTTCCAGCTGACCCACATCGTCTTTCTGTATTAAGATGAAGCTGGTCGACCAAATTCTGAAACTTCATCCAATCCTGCAATGGGTGCGATTGAGTGGATATTTGAGAACACAAAGGCCATAGTCATGGGAGTAGCAGAGAAGATGCTGCAGCTAGTGAACCAGTTGTTTAAGCCTAATGATGAGAAGATTAGCGAAGGAAGCACCATTGATCCATTCGAGGAAAAGCTTAGATCCTCCTTCCTGCTGTGTGTAATGGTCCTGCTGATTGTGGTGGTGACTCGAGGCCAAGGGGCTTGACCATAATTCGACGACATAACAGTCAATTATCATTCATGGATACTTCCAAGTCTTCAGTTCTAACTTTACGTATACTTCTTACGAATCTTTTGTGCATAATTTGATTTTAATGTTCTTTTTCACGGCCAAAGAAGTTGGAACTCTTGCTAATCCAAATTGCAAATGATAGATAATTTGCACCATGTTCCCATTTTCAGAATCATTTGATTCCACATAATTATTAAATTATAAAATAACTTATTATCTTAGTTAATTTTCAATACTTCAAATGTATGTTAAATAATCGTGACAGACAACTCGTCAAATGTACTCGGAATTAATTATCACAATTAGTCAGTCAGCAACATGAATAATCATTAGAAAGCAAAAAACCATAGACAGGAGCACAACCACACATCTAAACCAACAGAAAATGACCCAAACAAAAAAAAAGGTAAATTGACAGAATCTCATGTTTTCCTTGTAACAATCTGTTATACAAAACATAAATCGAAAATTGTCAAATTAAGGAAATTAATTGTAGATATGTTGAGTGATATTAGGAATTAAAGGCAACACAGATTGAAACCAAGTAACTACTTAAGATCAGAATTAACTTTGAAGCAAAAATATACACCCAGACAAAATTCGAGTGATCAGCACCACAAAGAAAGAAAATCCCTAGTCTAAAATCAGGAAAACCATCCTCTTGTGTCATTAAAAACATTAAAGGCAGACCGGCAAATATCCTCTTTCACAGGTCCAGAAAGGCAGTGACACCACAAATACCTTGCAAAGACTCCTTTTCATCTCAGAACTAAAAAAATCCTGACAAACTTTCAGATAGGCATGTTAGCGCATAAATTTGAAATATGACAAAATGCAACAGAATCATCAGCCAATATAATCAGGAATTTGAATTCTTCACCACCACCACCCTGAACCACCATAATGACGTAAGAAATATTAAAATTTAAGATGCAATTTGGTGGACATGCGCAGCTTAATCTACATGAAAAGTGCAAGTCAACTATGATGCCAGGAAAAAAAATGCAAGAAAACACAGCTTGGGAGCTGGAGAGGGTGAAATATCGAGAAACAAAAGTCGGTAGTAAACCGTCCATAATGGAGAACTTAAGCTAAGCTTCTGAAAGAGTAATGACCATGCAATCCCTCACCATAACCAGCTATCAAGGCAGGTTAAATGCTGAAATAGCAAACCTCAAATGAGCCATAATCATAACAACAAAATTAAAATATTCCAACTGAAAGTGAATGGTGACTGTTGCAACATTTTATAGTTGAAAACAAGTATAATTAGACCCAAGATATGGTTCATGTTCTGCTACCTGCCACACAAAAGCTTAGGGAGAAATCAGACATCAGAATACCATCAACTCATAAAGAATAACAACAAACAAAAGAGTCAAGAAAGCCATACAAGAGCTTCTTCCACATACCCAAATTACCTTCAAACTAAGGCATAGTCACCTCGAGAAAATGACTGAGAAAGCTGACCCAGAGAAGCTTCAAGCATCACTACTATAACATGGTTAACTGGATATTATATCAGAAATACACAACCAATATGAGGTAAAGTACAACGAGTTAAACAACCCAAGATTTTGAATATCATAAACAGTTATTTTAGAAAGTCCAAATGAGACAATGAAAGGGATGATTAGCAATAACAGACCACATGGGCAACACAAGCATCCAGAAATAAATAAAATTATCTCCTACAAAACAAACAATAAAATCCATAATAATAACCTGTGACTTGCGTCTCCAAAGTGCCTTTTCCTGAACAAAACTTCAAGACGTAATGTCTGCAAATGTCATAACAGTACAGCAAGATTAAAGATGTGAGTCCCAAAACTTCCAACAAAATCATGGCAAGAGGTCAGAAATCAGGTTGCTCCAAGAAACATCAGGCCTTCAACAAAAACAAGAAAAAAAAAAAAGTCACCACAAGAAAACCCCAAACTATTATCGCGACGTACACTCCAATTAACGCTAGCCTCTCCCAGTCGTCCTCTATGCTCATCACAGTCCTCCATCTCAACTTCTCCGACGAATCTCAACCATCCATCATCAATCCCTCCATTCTTGACCCGATCCAACCCGTAATCAACCCTAAACAAAACCGACACAACCCATCCACCAAACCTCCTTCCCTCCATCGAACCCCAACCCAATCCGGATCACCTCTCACCTGAATCTTGTCTCCATTATCGACACCACCAAGGCCATCGCCGACACGGAAATTTTATACATTTTTACCGTTGATTACAGATGTTAACAGTAAAATCAAAAAATATGATTTTCACAAATATAGGACTTCAAAAATGCAAGAAACGAAGAAGATATAATACCAAGAAAATAAAGAGCAAAGCTTTAGATCTGAAAGCATCCCGCAAAGTGTTAAGAGCTGATACACAATCACACGATGTAAAAACTAAAAGAAAATCAGCAAAAGAAAAGGAGAATTTGATATCTAAATGTTAAGCAGCTAGAGCTTCTAGTGTCGGAGTTGGAGGCACAGACGCAAACTAGAGACATTTTGTCTGAGACTTCTAACTAGATGAACTATTAGTTTAGTCTTCTACCTTCTGATGCCTAATTTAATGCAATTAATAACTACTCTTTTGCCAAGTTACCATATGACTGGAGCCTCATAAGAAAATTTGTTGCGGAACACGAAAATCACATATCTAGGAAGAACATGCGGAAGAGCTCAAACGACAAAAATGAACAAGAATTAAATGAGATAATCTTTTTATGCACACACGGGATTCATGTATGAGCATACTACATCAATTTTTAATAGAATAACATTGTATGTTCTAAAAAGGGTTGCAAAGGGGGAACTAAAGTAACACATCATTGCTGCAGTCACTATCAACCTGAAACAAACACCAAACACTAGATTGCTAAAATTACCAAATGTGCGGATGTATGAACAAAATCTGGATCCGACGCCTTTTCTCTCTGAAACCTGACAGTCC
>JANIIA010000007.1:5667184-5680342 GCA_027478495.1 Erythroxylum alaternifolium | reverse complement strand
CCGACCAATCAATATGTGAAGACTCCTTGTACGTAGAAGTGTACAGGCTACTTAGGAACTTGAGGAATCTTGACGTTCAGATTTACCTCTTCTAAAATTCTAAAGATGAGGTCTTAAAGGCTTAAAATTAGTCCGATAAAACTGAGATACCTAATGTATATTAAAAAAATGATAGTGAGTGTGAGTTCCTCTATTTAAAAAAAAACACTGAACTATTTCTCTAAGAATATAATCTATAACTTATTATTTTGTCCATTAAATATTTAATTTAATTTTATTTTATAATAATTCCTATAGACTTTGTCCATGATCAAGTATTAATGGGATAAAGTACAAATATTAACATACAACAATATTTAAAATATAATATTTGAGTTGGAATTTTTCTTCCTTGATGGCAAATAGGTCTGAGGCTTAGTTCGACTCAAAGCCAATGAGTTAAGTTCAATTTGATTAGACTTTAGGTCGAGCCTTGTATCTTTTCTTTTTCTTTCAAAAATTATGCATCAGAATGAATTCGGACTTGGACTTTCCAAGTTCAGAGTTGTTTGAAATTTAAAAATTATAGGTAAAATGACATTGTTTTAAGTAAAACGATATCATTTTAAATAAAATAACAATGTTTTTTTTAATTTAAAAAATTAAATATATTATTAAATTTTTTGAGTTGTCATGTTATTATTATTTCATCAGTTTAAATATACTAAATAATAAATTTTATTTTATTATAAAATGGATATTCAATATTTTTTAATGTGCATTTAAATATTTAAATATATACAATAATTCTTATTTATACTAATCAAAGTATAAATTAGACTATATGACACTTAATAAATTTCAAATTTGGAACTTTTGCTAAGAATAGATCTTTTCTTTATTTTATTGGTTTTATTACCGTTCAATTTTATATTATATAACTTATAAATTTGTTACAACTTACAAATTAAATATACTGATAAAAAAGGATAAGTCAAGAACTCTTAATTTAAAATTAGATATGAAATATATAATCAATTATCAAAAAAATCTAACCGAATCACAGATTCAACCTTGAAAACTTGAACCGTCCAACTTTTCGATTCGATTTTTAACTTTTTGGATCAATTTATTTTAATAAATATTGTTGTTAAAATTGATCAATTTGTTAATTAATCAGTCTATTTAGTAAATTAATAAGTTCTTAAAACTAAAATAAATCAATTAATTTTTATTTAAGAAGCTCTTTTTTAATTAAACTTTAAGTCATGATAATCTTTTTTAATCGTATTTAAAATTTTTTAATTTTTATTTAATCTTTAGCCAATTTTATGACGTTTTAATTTCGATTAAATCTTTTAAATCTTAAACCTGTTGTATTACCGATTTAACTTCCGATCTATATAATCAAATTGGCAAAATCTAAAATTAATAAAATTAATCAAAATTTAAATCAAATATAGTCTTTAACACATTAACTCCAAGAACATGAAACAACTCAAACTAAGGGACCAAAACAAATTCTCCCACTAATCAATCAACTCACTGCAGATCCATCGATAGGATTACGAACAACAAATCTTCTTCTTCGTTTGACATGCTTGGCCGGAACAGAACTCCACGAACCGCACCCATCAAGAACAGCTGTTAGCCTATAAGGTGGCACATCTGTAGCCAGCCACCGCTCCACTTGGAAGATGGTCTGAGTGCACTCAGTGTGCGGACCTGTAGAGGTGACCTCCACGTAGTTACAGTACCAACCATGGTGTGATCCTGATCCGTCGGAGGTCAGGTTGAGGCGGCAAATGGGTGCTCCGATGCAAGGACCACGGCCGCTAAAGATATCGAGGTTACCACGTTCGAAGTAGTTGTGTTTAGGCTCCATTAGACCCCATAACTTGAGGTCTGGGATCCATACCGATCGTCCATACGAGTCTCCGATGGTGGCACTGATCGTCGAGTCTGTTCCTCCTTTGAACACCGACCCAGTCCTCACGTAGAGGGCATAGACGCACACATTATCCTGCAACACCAAAAACCAGTCAAGAATCTCACACACGTGACACAGAACTGAGGATCTGCAGATACCTACCTCGTCGTTAAGAGCAGATGCAGTGAAGAAGATTGGAATCAAGAGGAGTAACGAGAAGTGGAGATACTCCATTGTTGAATCATGAACAAACCCTTTAACTCTTATGGCTTATATATACTACTAGTGCCTACCATCTCTTTCGACTTGACCATTTCCATGCGAAGAGGGCTACAACTTTCCATTATTAGGAAGTAAGTGTACGAGTATGTAGTATTCCGTTAAACAAAACTTGGAATACTCACACGTGTTGAAGCAAGTTCTTTAATGGTGGTTGTACTAGGATTGTACGAGGTCTTCTTACGTCCGAAGTTGAGATGAGCTAAGGCTAAGTTTCACCTTTCAAGAGATATGAACAGTTCTGAGTTTCTGGGCATTCTCAATGACAAAGCTTTTAATGATGCATGATTGCAACCTTGTGTGGACAAGATCTTTTACTTTTCATTCATTCTTGCTTAATTTCTTATAAAACATATTGGAGTAAAATTCCCAATCCGACTGAATCATGGAGCAAAAACTAACATCCCCACTTCAAATCTAAATTCCAATTCGATCAATCTGTTATCGAGTAGAGCAAATGTAAGCTCTGTACATTTGGATAATATTGAACATGATAGCTAAAATAATTGATTAAGTAAATCATTAAAATAGTAATTATGTCATTGACTACATAAAGGAATTACGTATCACTGAAAAACTTATATGAGTAGTACCAATTAACTTTGGTCTATTTCTTTGGCAAAGAGCACAGGCCTCTAGCTTCAGTTTTCTTGCAAACAGCAATGTCACCCTTTACAAACCAAAGCTTATTAGACATTGGATGACAAACTAAAGGAAGTTTATAGAACTTCGATTAATTTACAGAAGTATCAATAAATCTTATGTAAATAGTGATGCCCCAGCTGAAATTCGTGTTGATATTTGGATAGGTCTTTCATTGGAGGTGAAGTTTCTTTCATACGTATGTACAATATTTCAGAGTTTCGGAACAGAGGTTCTTCAATCCACTGTAGTTCCACCTGGAAAGACCAAGAGTGATGAAATAAGTTACAAGTACCAAAAACAAACCCCAACAGAATTGGAGACGAACAGAAGCTATAACTGAACTTTGATCGGTTAAAATATGAAAGTTCTTGTGATACCAAATAAGCTCAGTGACTCAAGACCTAGCAAGTTAACAAAGGTCTCATGTTATGAATTTTCATTTTGAAGAATAATTGGGCACTTCCACCGTTCCACGAATCACTTTCATTTGAAAGAGTGGTAATAATGATAATTTAAATAATCATGAGAATTACCTAATTTCAGCGGCTAGAGCGACCAAGATCAAAGTCCATCGTGTAATCATATTCAATAGTTGGAATCACCGAGGCTACAAATTTCAAGAACAGGAAAAGATACCTGCAGAAAATAAAATTGTCGTTGCAAGTTCTTTATACATGCAAATGAAAGTTAAAACGGGGAGATTAGAAGATCAGACAAGGAGCATACTCAAAATATAAGAACATAAAATAAATTACAAGGTCTTGATAGATAAAATGAAGGAAAAACATGGAAAGTTTGAATATAAAACAGGAAGCATACTGTAAATATAGATAAAATAAAAGAAAATTGGAGAACTAGAAAGGAACAAATGGGAAAATAAAACAGCAAAAAAAAAAGAGCGGACCATGAGCCATTAAACAACCCCACATGTCATGGAATACCTCAATCAAAATCACAAAAAAACAGAAATACAGTTTGGCTTTTTTTGACATAGAGTTCAAATACCAACGAAAGAATTATGAGGCAAAAATCAATCAGATAAAAGAACCGACTGTAAGCAGTTTGCTTAAAATATAAGCAGAAATAATAATTTTCTAGGTAATATCCAAAATTTTCCTTAAAATGTAAGGGAATAAACTCACTTGTCAACTTCTGGTTCAACCCCACGTGACACTAGAACATCAATAATTTTCTTCATGACAGCCCCATGTCGGCACGGATGAACAGAAGCATGCTTCCCCGATAGATGAGGATGGACTTCAATAGTTACCTGCACAGATTTGGGATCAGAAGAAAATATAAAAAGGCTATTTCCAGAATCTAAATAACAAGCAATAAATGCTTGAATAACTGACAGACTCAGTAGGTAAGCTTTATTTGGTATAGAAGGCCTAGAGTGATAAATAATTGGCGCAATCCTAATGTCATTAAGTTCTTAGGAGATTCAAAAAGAGTATAGTCCAAACATGGGGACAGGCGCATGCAGAGAAGCAGGATGAAGAAAATTGAGACTGCAGCTTGAGACAGTAATTCTCACCGTCTTCCGGGCATGATCTTGACTGACATCCTCAAGCACAAGTTCTGGTTGCAAAAGCATCCTTGACTGCAAGCAACGAGGAGAAAGATAACAAATCAGGTTTATGAAAATTTAATCAATTGGATATATTCACAGAAACAGAAATCAATAACATAACCAACTATTATGAGCACTTCAATAACAACTAATAAAGATTGCTCAACGACAGAAGCAACATGGAGCAGTAAAGAGCACATACCTCATCATATCCAGTAAGCCACACTCGAGGAGTCTGATAATATTTGTCATACCTGGAATTATAAATAATGCTTATAATTGATTAGAAAAACATATTTGATTAACATTCACATAAAATTCCTGCAAAATTACAAACTATTATGTTGTGCTTAAATGAATTTACAGCAATTCAAGCCATGAAAAGTTGCAAAAAAGATCAGAGAACTGATAATGTAGATTAGTAAAGAAGGTCCCAATTTTAGTAAGTTTAATATCCAATTAAATCTTACGTGATGCTGACATCATAAGTTCTAGTGCGCAGAATATTGTCATCATCTGGTTCATGAGCCACAAGATATGTGGACTGGAGAGTTGCCTGCATTAAGTAGTCAGTTATAAGAAGATTCCCTTCGTAGGGGAAATCATAGTGATTACCTTATAAAGCAAGAAATTGAACACTTACAGGATCTGTTTCAACTAGATTGTCAGGATCTTCATAGTCTGCCATGTCAGGTATATCTTCTTCTTCCTCACCTCCGAAATACGAAGGGATTGACTGAATATGGTTTTGCTTGTTGATATCTAGGGCCTCCATTGAAGGCAAGTTCTCATCCTCATCACCTTTGGTTTCTGCGAAAGAACATAAACAATGAAGTCAGAAGACAAAAACTTTATCGCAAGATTACCAGGCCCCAAAAGCAATTTACCTTTCGGTTTCCCATGAGTTGCCAACCAGCCTTCACTGTCTTCAGTATCAAGTAAAACTTCACCTCCAGCGGCTTCATATTCTTCTTCCACTGAGGCAGCTCTTCTTAGGCATGGTACTGAAATGAAGCTCAATTTTCTCATTAGCCTTGATCCTCCAGTATAATATTTGCCATAAATATTTAGATAAATTCTGAATTTTTTTATGAAACAAGTTAAGTGCAAAATATCCAATTACATAGACGCAGTGACTTACAAAATTTTCTTAATTCTCATAATAATGTTGGAAGTTGACATGGAAAAAGCTAACATTGGCTAAAAAGTAAACACAAAAATTTTCATGTAACTTTGACAAGGACTAACACAAACTAATGCACGACAAGACATGACAACAATTACCATTTCTAGTAATCAAGAACTGTTTATCGGCAGGCAAATACGGCTTTCTCTTGTTTGGCTCACCAGACTCCCTATAACAAAAATAGAAAACTCATAATCGTATGTCAAAACACAGGTGACCGATTGCAAAAGCTAAAACTCTGGTAAAAACAAATCTTTGAGGCATAAGTCATATGCAATCAAAAGAACTATACAAGGCTTTCTCTTGTTCGGATCACCAGATTCCATATAACAAAAGTAGCAAACTCATAATCGTATATCAAAACACAGGTGACCGATTGCAAAGCTAAAACTCTGGTAAAACAAATCAGCAAGGCATAAGTCACATGCAATCAAAAGAACTATATAAGGTAGTTGAGCTAGCAAACCAAAAAATACCAAAAGCAATTAGGAAATACCCAAATTGATATGCCCATTACTCCTACACACAATTGATATCCATATCAACCCGCAAATTTACCTTTACAACACAAACTAGAAACGAACTAATCCGGCCTATACTAATTTCGAACCACGTATCTCAAATCATGCAATAAAAGAAAATCTTTTGATGAAATTGAGAAACGTAAAATCAAATTGGGAGATCATACCAGGACCAAGTAGGGCATTTAGCAACGAGATTGTCACCAGCGAGAACGAATTCGCTGACACTAAGAACCCCTTTCTCTTTGAATGCGGAGACCGTGCGTGGCCCAGTAATTCTCTCCACTGTGCCTTTGAATGCTTCGTGAAGCTTCTGTGATAGCACCATCTCTGAAATTCTCAGAGGAAATTGAAAATAGAGGTTTTGGGATCGATCAGTAATTGAGATCACAAGAAGCCCTAAAATTGAAAGACAGATTGAGGGAGAGTAAACGAAGGGCGTGTTTGGCAAGTTTAAATTTGCTTCCCTAAGCTTATTTGCAATTGTTTAAAACTTGTAAGAGTAGAGGTTTTAAAAGAGTTAAGTGTTAAATAAAATTAAAAATATTAAAATATTTAAGAATTTAAATTTTAATTAAAATTATTAAATAAAAATTAATTTATTTATTTCAACTTATAAAAATTAATTAATTTATTAAAATTGACATATTAATTAATAAATTTTTTCAATTTTTAATAACAAAATTATTAAAATTAAACAAAATTAAAATTTTGAAATATTTAAGAATTTAAAATTTAATTAAAATTTTATTAAATAAAAATTTATTTATTTATTTATTTTAACTTATAAAAATAATTAATTTATTAAAATTGACATATTAATTAATAAATTGTTCAATTTTTAATAATAACAATTATTAAATTAAATCAAAAATTGACATATTAATCAATAAATTGGTCAATTTTTAATAAAAAATCTTAAATCCCTCTATTTTAATTATTACTTATTTGATTCTCCTAATACACATTTTAAACAAATGAGACTTACATATATGAATCAACACAAAATAATAGGTAGGGTTGGCAAATTGATCCTATAAATTTGAAATAATTGAATTTTGAGTTATATTTCAATTCAAATTCATCAACAACAACAAAGAAAGTTTGAGTTAGACTTTAGTTCAAATTTGAAAGAAATGATTCTAGTGATTAAAAAATAAAATCAGTTTAATTATAAAAATTTTGAATTTATTAAATTTTTTGTTTGATTTATTTTACTAACTTTTATTATTAAAAATTGATCAGTTTATTAATTATACTAATTTTCATAAATTAAATAAACCAGTTATAATATTTATTTAACAATCTATTTCTTTAATTAAATTTCATTGTATTTATTTTTATTAACAATTTCATGGCAAAACTCTGCCTCTTCACTAATGGCAAGTGGGCTCGGATCCAGCCAGGCTTAACTTGAAGTCAACAAGTCAGGTCCAATTTGAAGCTTAACTCTTATAAGTAAAACAATGTCATTTTGTATTTTTATTTTTTTAAAAATATCAGTTTAAGCCAAATCGAGCTCAGATTAGGGTCTGCTGTGAATGACAATGAACCCAATAAGACCTACGGCCTTGAGCTCAGACTGGCCTATTGTCATCTCTATCCTTATAGTCAGATTCTAAATACTTGCTTTGAGTACAATGGAGTTTTGACTCGGGGGTTAAAATGGAAGACTTGTCAAGTCCCAAATCCAAATGTAAAGACCAATTAATGAATTTCTTTGAATTTTTTTTATAATATATAATTTGTAAATTGTAAAAAATATACTACGAATATCACACTATAATTAAAGTTGTAAAAAGTATATTAATTAGCCTTTGGAATGTCTAATTAATAAAAAAGCACCTAAGTTGATTAAGCTTCAATAGTTTATTTCAAATTTAATTAGACTTTGATCAGACCTAAATTTAGGCATAAATTTTTTAGCTCAATATAAGCCTGTTCAGATCCAATTTTGGCTTGATTCATTGATATGTTTATCGGAGAATCGTTTTTCATATTGACTAATCACCTACTAATCAATTTGATTAACCACCTAAAACTTAGAAATCCCTTGTAATACATAGATTTTGTCCAATCTAATTATACATACAATCAGCTCTAAGCCCTCAAAACGTGCTATTTTCAGATAGCCATCCGCTCAAATTATGCAAATAATGATGAAGAGAACTTTGTGGACAAGCATAATCAGTTAATCACAAGTTAATAAAAGCTTAATAAGCTTATAATCAATGCTTAATGAAAATACTGCAACACCTGTAGGGTATGCCGCTCGTGGCTACGGTTGTTAAAGCTTATAGTTGTCAAAATTAGTCCTACCTAATTTTAGTTTGAGTTAACTGAACTACGAGACTGAGTCGTCATTTCTAAAGCGACATTATTTTATTAAAAAATAATGTCATTTTGAAAGTTTTACTTAAAAAAAAAAAGACGAGCTAGATTGGCCCGACAGGTTACGGGTCAACCCACCCTACCTGTCGGGCCACAAGCCACCATGTCCCATGTTCCAGCCTGGCTTGCCCAGTGACATCTCTGTTAAAACCTTTAAGTCCCCAACAAAACATTATTTTAGATATATAAATTACAGAAATAAAATAAAATAAAAGTTATACAATAATTAAGTAATATTACAAATAAATAAAAAATCAAAATGATAAAAGAATCGTAATTGATCTTTTATGATTGAATATGTACACACACATCAAAACAAAATTTCAGATTTATCATAATTCAAAATTAAATTCTAAATTCTTTCTAATTATTTATTTAAAACTCTAAACTCTAATATTTATAGTTCAATTAATTTTTTAATAGAATTTGAAATATAAATAAATATTATTCAAAGAATAAAATTGTTCATAAAAATGAGCTCTGATCATTGGTCTGGTCTCTGTACAGCCCATTGAACCATTGGTCAATATGTCGGTTGCAAGGACTTGAAGATAAATACACACACAGACAATTAAAACCACCACAATTCAGTTTTCTAACTTTTTGCCTCTTAACGTTTCCGTTCTGGGGAAGCTTTGGGAGGGAAGATGATGAGAAACAGCAGAAACTAAAACTCTACTTCACTCTCAATTTTCCTTCAATCTCTCTCGTTTTCTCAGGAAAGTTAGGGAAGATGCCAATCGAAATGCCCAGAGGGCTGCCTTTTTCTGTGGACACTTGGAGTCCTTGTTCAAAGCGAAAGAGACACCATTTCTTGACACATGCCCATAAAGATCATTGCTTTGCCATTTCAACGCACTCTTACCCTATTTACTCTACCCTTCTCACCAAATCTCTTCTATTTGTCTATTTTCCTGAGGTACTTGTGGTATTTACGTTTAATGAGTTCATTCATGTTTCTTCGTTTTGTATTAAGCTTCTTAGTTTAGTCGTCTTCTTTTTTTTTTCCCGTTCTTTTAGATCGAGGATTCGTTGTTCGTGTGTATTGAGGTGGGCCAATCAGTAGTCATTGATGATCCTGATGGGGAATTCAAAGTTACAGCTTTTGATGCGAATCACTGTCCTGGTAATTTCGACCTACTCGTTTAATTTATCTCATTCTTGTAGGTAGTAGTAGTTGTTGTAATTCTTCTCACTGTTCATACTTTGTTCAATTGTTTCATTTTGGGGATATTTGGCTTTTCTAAATGAATTGAGTGCATTGCAGAATCATTATCTACCTAAGCTAGACTTGTGTTCGCTTGTTTTTCTGTTTCCATTTTGAATGTTGCGAAACTTGGGATGAGAAAATCAAATGGAAAACTCGTGTTATACAATCCTTAAAATTACCTTCTAACCAATGAGGTTTGGTCTAAATTATTCCAACAAAAATGATGCTGGGAGAGCTTTATTGACAGATGATCCGTTCTGGCATGGATTTATGAACCTCAGGAGCTGTGATGTTCTTGTTTGAAGGCAGTTTCGGTAATATCCTGCACACCGGAGATTGTAGGCTTACACCTGAATGTCTACAATGTTTACCCGAGAAGTTTATCAGCAAAAATGGAAAAAAGCCTAGATGCCAACTTGAATATGTATTCCTGGACTGTACATTTGGGAGATTTCCTCATAAATTTCCAAGCAGGCATACAGCAATCCAACAGGTAGTCTCACTTGGCTCTCTCCTCACATTCCTTTTGCCATTTATGATGATTCCATATAGGCATTCTCTTGGTGAACCAGACAAACCTTATTATATCAAAATCGCCACCGGTAAATTTGAAAATACTTCTATGCATGTTTCTATATGTTTGTCCTTATGTATTCATGTCTGTCCATATGGATTCGATCTGTGGCTTTTATGATTGGTTACGTGAACTGCTACACTGTGGTTTATGTGACCTTGTTGATGTACGTAATCTGTTTTCTATTTGTAAAGTTTGTACGATGGCATTAATATACAGAATACTGCTGGAATATCTGGTAACAATCAGGTTTTATATTTGAAATTGCGCCATTGATGAAACAGGTTATTAATTGTGTGTGGAAGCACCCTGCTGCTACTAGGGTTTATCTGACATGCGACCTTCTTGGTCAAGAGGATATATTGGTGAATGTGTCCCGTACATTTGGGTCAAAGATATTTGTTGACAAAGCTGCAAATTCGGAATGTTTCCTTGCTTTGACACTTACGGTTCCTGAAATTCTTACTCAAGATCCATCTTCCCGTTTTCATATATTTGATGGATTTCCCAAGTTGTATGAACGAGCAGCAGAAAAACTCGCTGAGGCCCGTGCTAAATTACGGCCTGAGCCCCTCATTATCCGGCCCTCAGCACAGTTTTATGCATGTGGGGAAGAATATTTAGATGCTCAAACTCAAAAGAAGTTGAGATTCAATGAAGCTTTGATGGATCAGTTTGGTATTTGGCATGTCTGCTACTCTATACATTCTTCTAGAGAGGAATTAGAGTGGGCTCTGCAGCTTCTTGCTCCTAAATGGGTTATCTCGACAACACCCCCTTGCCGCTCTACGGAGCTTGATTATGTTAAGAGGAATTGTTCTGGTCATCGATTAACTTCAGATGACCCTCTGTGGAAGCTTTTGGACATTAGTGCAGAAACTTCTCCAGAAGCCAGTTTATCTGTCAAAAGCATTGTTAATTCTCCTGTGATTCAAGACACCATCCAGATCTCTGAAGAGTCTCAATTACAACCAGTAAAGGCATGCTCTCATGAATTCTTGAGTTTGTCTCCTCCCAGAAAAAGGCTCGAGCTGACTTTATTTGGTAGAGCTAGACTTGGAATCCAAGGTTCTGATTTTGCAATGGGTGGCAAAAGTAAAATTGCATTGACAAGAACTGAAACTTCACAATCCACTGTTACTAAACAGGAGCAAGAAGTTCCATTTCATGATACTCCTGAATTGAAATGTGAAAGTAAGTTGGAAAATATGTTAGAAAGTAATGACGTTGGAGAGCATGGAAAGAAAACAGCTAAGGAAGAAGTCAACAAGGTTTCTTCTTGTTCTCTCATTGGATCCTCAAAGAACTTCAGTGATCCCGTGAGGAAGTTATACAGGAGCATGAATATTCCTGTTCCTCGGCCTCTTCCCTCGTTGGTTGATCTCAGGAATGCCAAGAAACAAACCAAAAGAAAGGTTGAATCTTGCGAATGGTTCTTGAGATCATAATATAAAGTTTATATCTTTCATCATCTCTAGTTAGTGAATTCTTTCTATTCATACAATACCTGTTTTGATCATTGATTGAATAAGATCTTAAAGTCCTGTAATTCGAGTTCAATTAAGCAACTCGAATCTGACCGAGTTTTAGATTGAACTTTCGTAAGTACGATACGATCTGACTTACTGTATTGTTGCCAACTATATTGGTGTTAGAACTGAATTGCCTAAATGAATGATGTACGAACGATTCATTTCTTTTTTCAATAATCAAAACTGCAAGTTGATAAACTATTTATAGAAGAAAGGGGAATTAGTACGCAATCCTCTGACATTATATTGTTTATTATTATTCTGATTCCCAAACTTCCATGTGGAGAGAAGAAAGCTTGTAAAGTAGAAACCTTTCTCATATACGTCAAGAACTAGGTTCGGGTAATAACTAAAATCCAAATCTAGGGATTTGGGTAAATACAGGAGAGTGAGAAGCTAATCCAATGGAAGCCACGCAAGAAGGAATTGAAGATAACAGAATCATTCGGTGTGATTAAAGAATTAAAGAATCGGAAACTTAAGCAAGCGATGAAAGAATTTCGAAATGGGGAAAAAGAAAACCTCGAAAGGATGAAACTGAGGAAGTAATAACGACTCAAAAGCTTGGAAATCAGAAACAAATTAGAGACGAGGATACTATACGATGGGTCGGGTCAAAGAAGTATTGGGGTATTAATTCGGGTCGTGTTTCCTCCGGTGACGACAGAAGACGGTGGATTTGCTGCTGTTTTGGATCATGGGGAGAGGAAAAGGAATGGAAGGGCAGTTATGGGCGACGAAAGCCTAGATTGCAAGAATTAATTGGCCGGGCCAGGCCTAGACAGGCCTAAGCTCAAAGTCAAGACAGCCCGACTTGATTTTTTTATTTAATTAAAAAAATATGGTCGCAATAATTTATATCTATAGCCAGTTCGGACAATCCGAAGCTAGACTTTAGGTTAAGTTGGCCTTGATCTAATTGTCATCTCTTCTTTGGGGCAATAGATTTCCTGTACTAGTTTAATAAAATATACTGGGAGAAAAGCAGGGGCGGAGCTGGCGAGGGACGAGCCCCGGCTTCCGTCAGACCGCCACCGTCAGCCCGCCTGCCACCACCGGCCGCCACCGCCAGCATCTCCATCTGAACGAAACGACTGAACCTTAATCCACTACCAACTTCTTTTTCTTCCCCCTTTTCTCCTTTTCTGCCCACCGCCGTTCTTCACTTCTTTTGCCGACTGCCGACTGCTCACTGCTTCCTTGAGGTAAGGCCGTATGCTTCACTTCCTTGTTAATTTTTTTTGTTAAAATTATTTTTGGATTAGGTTAATGCAATTATTTTAATTAAATGTTAATGTAATTATTTTGGGTTAATGTTTAATGCAATTAGATGTTAGG
>JANIIA010000007.1:5563567-5575662 GCA_027478495.1 Erythroxylum alaternifolium | reverse complement strand
AAGTCTGGAATTTTCTTCTTCTTTGGTGGTTGGGTTGCAGTGATGACTGTATTTGTGTACCTCTTGCTGCCGGAGACGAAAATGGTGCCAATTGAGTTGATGGATAATGTATGGAAAGAGCACTGGTTCTGGAAGAGAATTGTCGGAGCAGTGGATGAGAAGAGTAAGATGGGATCTGCATGATGTCTCCATTGTAGAACATGGTT
Organism: Erythroxylum alaternifolium; assembly: GCA_027478495.1. Classification (NCBI taxonomy): domain Eukaryota; kingdom Viridiplantae; phylum Streptophyta; class Magnoliopsida; order Malpighiales; family Erythroxylaceae; genus Erythroxylum; species Erythroxylum alaternifolium. The sequence continues at coordinate 5,575,456 of JANIIA010000007.1, read as the reverse complement.
TCTGAAGTGAAGTGTTTAGCATATATTGTAATACCAACGATTGTCTACAGTTGGAGTCTTGCAATGACTGAATGTAGTATTACATTACTGAAGGATGTGCTTTTCTTCTGCATAAAAGTACACAAAAGAAAAGATCAAAACTTAAAACATCATATTTATGTACTACCAACTACCAACTAAACTTTGGGATGACAACTTGGATTTGTCTTAATCTTAAAGTCAACAAATTAAACTCCAAACATGTCTTTCACACTTCCCTAATTAAAAGCCGCCTCTTGTTGATTGGTCCAAACAAAGATACTAAGAAAGAATTTTAGAAAAGAAAGAGGAAACAAAAAGAAAAGATTTTTTATTAAAAATTAATTTAACCTATTAAACTTTAACTTTTATTAAATGAATTCTAAATTTTATAAATTATGATACGAGATCATTTAATTTTTTAAATTATAGAATATGCAAAATTATCAGAAACAATTTCTTTACTAGGCAGGGATAAGGCTGTGTACTATCATACGTCCTTATATTCCGTGCATTAACGGGACTTTAACTGGGTGTTGACGATGATGATAAGTATGTAAAACCATAATTTTCAACTTCATAATTTATTTAATAAATTTTTAAATACTTAAGTGAATTATTAATAAAAGTTTAAAGGATAAATTGAGTCTATTTTCTTTTAAATTTTAACTAACTTTAAATTGTCATTTTGCAAATGGCAGCATCATTCTGTTGAACAAACCAAATAAAACGACAAGCCGTTTTGCCTAAATAACCTTTTGGTCAAATAAGGAAAGTGACAGCAGAGATTAAAAAAATCTGAGTTTGGACCAATTGACAGAGATACACGTCGCAGTGCAAGCCGTTATAATCCGTTTGAGCCATCATGATCATCCACGCGGCTCTACCTGATTAGCTGGTTCTCTTTCCTTTAGTCACGGACCAATCATAAAAGCAGTCGTGCAATCATGTTGTTTAATAGTATAACCCGTATCGAAACGCAGCACCCGCAGCTAAATTGCGACTCTCCAACTGGGTGGTTTCAAGTTTGAACTCATAAACTAAAATTCCTTCTCTTCGAATCTGCTCTCTACACGCCGTCTTAAAGATTCAGGTAAGTCGAGTTGGTCTGTTCGAACTTAGGGTTTGTGTTTGTCAATCGATCGTGTGAGATTTTGCATCTTTTTTTTATTTTAGATCTTCTGCAGGTGAACTTTGATCTGTATGTTTTTTTGAAACACTATATGAGCAATGATTTGTTAATTTCTGTTGAATTTTTTATTTTGGAATTTTTGAACGGAGGGAAGAGATGTATTTGAAAATTTCCGTTATTTTGGCTGATTATAAGAATGTGATATTTGATATGAGTGTAAAGTTGATGAAAGTTGGGAGTGTGGACTTTGATCACTTGATTGGTGATTGATTTATATTCGGTACATGTTAAAAGCTGGCATTTTTAGGATAGTTCTGACTATGGATGCGTAGACACTTTTTTATTTAATTTTCAAACTAATTTTCTTATGAGTTTGCTGCAGAGTGGAAATTTTGGAGTTCCTTTGGTCTTATTGTCACCCATCTTTGTCGGAATGAGTCCCGCTCTCTCACCTCAATGGCAGGAAAAGGCTACGGGTTTCTTTTCTTCCTCAGGTTCATTCATATGTTGATGCCTTTTTTACTCCCTTCTCTTTTTCTGCTGGTTATGTGATAGGATCGTGGTTTTTAATGCAGGGGTGAAGCTTAAGGAAGCTGGACAGTCAGCTGGAACGTTTGTGGGTGAAGTTGCAAAAGACGCAAAAGGTAATGTCAGTGAGGTGGCTGACCGTTTTGGGTCAGTGGTCAAGAATCGATGGGCGCATCTTCGAGAGCCGGCTACCAGGCACATTTTGCAGGAACGTGTTATAACTGCTGCAGCTACAACTGGCATGTTTCTGAGAAAGGGCATTTTAGGGACAAAGGACAAGGTTGTTGTTGGGAAGACAAAAGTTGAAGAGGTAATTTTGCTTCAGAATGAAGCTTTTGTTTATTTACAAGGTGCTTATGGAATTGGGATGAAGTTTTATTCTAATGTAGGCAGTGAGCTTTATCTAATTCGACCTCTCTCTCATTTTAGAGGTTATCAAAAGTACTGGCCTGACAATAATACGAATTAGCAAAAAAAAGCATTGAATAGACATGAAAAATTTTAATCAAGTTAAACAAATATTGATCATGGTGTGATTCCATGTCAAACTGAAAGCTGACGTCTAGATTGATGGTCCCCATATGGCAAAGAATTAAAGTCAACTCATTTGGTGGTGAATTCCTGTAGGTGGCGAAAAAGACTGCTCAGAAGAGTAAGACAATATTTACAGACATTGAAAGATGGCAAAAGGTTTTGGATTATCTTTTTTTCCCTTTTTTTTCTTCAATTTGCTTATTTCTTTGTTTTGCTTTTGGTTACAATGTTTTGATTTCAAATTTGTTTTCTCTTTCCCAGGGAGTTGCTAGCACTGATGGTAAAGTTCAAAATTCGCATCTTCTTCAGTGTGGGAAATGTACCTGAAATTTACTTTCATTGAATGAGATGCTAGTTTTACATATAAATAGTTTTTAGCTTGTTAGGTTGTTCAGTATCTTACAAGGCTTAGGAAATGCATAGCCTTGGCTTCTATAGGCCTAGATAAAAGCAATTACCTGGAATAGCAATATAGCAGACTGAAAATAATGTGCAGCAATATATGTGTGAATATAAATATCAATAGTCTTATTTCCTTCCTGGTTCTCAGTATTTGGAGTTCCAATTGAGATCACTGTACAACGACAAAATTCCAGCAGGCCTGTTCCACATATTCTAGACAGATGTGCAGATTATCTCATTTTTTCAGGTAACTGATATCAGATTCTGATAAATTAGTTGGTTCTCATTTATTACTCCAAAATTTCTAGTCAAGGATTAATGATTATTCTTTCAAATTGTTAGGTTTAAACGCCATGAATTTGTTCAAAGCTGAAGGAGATAAAAAGGTTATTCAGCAATTGGTTTCTATATACAACCAAGGTCTATATAAGATTCAAATTTGAACTTTTTGTGTCGTCAACTTCTTGTACATCTGTAATTCATTGTCGTACATCTGTTATAGATTCCAATGCATTGTTACCGGAAGGAGTAAACACAATTGACGTGGCAGCACTGACTAAATGTTATCTTGCGAGCCTTCCTGAGCCTCTAACCACATTTGAGCTTTATAATGAGATCAAGAGTGCCCGTTCTAGCATTAATGCTTTGAGAAACACGCTGAAGAAACTCCCTACTGTAAACTACATGACTCTTGAGTTGATCACTGCACTGCTGCTCCGTGTTAGCGAGAAGTCACTTCTTAACAAGGTAAGCAAATACTTGGTGTCTCTACAACTTGTCATTTTGTTCCTGGCTGGCGAGATGGTTGCTACCTCAAAGTTATCTTTTTTTTTTTTTTACAATTTTTGTATCTGGTTGAATGAAGTAATCTAAATGCAGTTGGCTGCTATTTCCATGTACTTTCTCCTATCCTTATTGTCTCCATCTTTCTTATTTGGCACTCTTTCAAAACAAAATTTGAGTTTTCTGTTTGTCAATTATGATACAGGTCATTTTTTGACTTAAATCTGGCAAGTTTGATGGTCTGAATTCTGATGATAATTTCTGTGTAATTTTATAGGATCTCTTGATCATTTATCTACTTGTTTACACGAGTCTATATAATGCTCATCCATATTTCCATACTGTACCTGCCTGCTTTCTTTTATATCTGTCCATGGAGTTTCTTACCTGGGATAATAAATTGAATGAGACCTTAAATGGCCTGATCCCTTTGAATTAAGTTGAGATAAGATTCTTAGAAAGTATGAAATGAGGATCTATAGGCACACTTCATCGTGATTATGTACCCTTATGCAGATGGATGCTCGGAGTCTTGCCATGGAAATGGCCCCTGTTATTATGTGGCAGAAAGAGCAAAAGCCCGAATTTTACAGGCAGTATTGGAGTCACTCCACAAAAGATGCTTCCAAGAAGAACATGGATCCATCACCTACTTACAGTGCGTGGGACATGCTTTCAGGTGAGTGTATCTGCAGATCTCAATTATTAACCCGATTCTCTACCTTTTCGATATGTTTGTTCCTTGATCTTTACATTCGGTAATTGAACGGTACCAATGCAAAATGTTAATTGTACTCTTATTGATGCAGAAGAGGGTGAAGATATGGATGCTTCCTCTCCCATTTCCCTTGATGATGGTGCCCCAGTCGACATTGGTGCCATCGACGTGATTCAGTGTCTTATAGAGCAACACAACAATATTTTTACAGATGCAAATGAGACTGTTTGGAGGTAACCGGCAATACATATCATCCCGGATTCATGATAGCTTGACGAACCGAGAATGTAAATTTGGACAGGTATTGGACAAACCGAGAATGTAAATTTGTAGTGATTAGGGAAGTTTTACTTGGAGATTCGTTTGTGTTTGAAAAAAAGTTTTTGTTTTGCCCCGACATATTTTTCTTCCAGGAAAGGGTGATCAAGACTTGTAATTTATGACCTACTGCTTGTTATATATTATACTTTGGTTGATGGAACAGTTCCTGTCCTCCTCTTATATCTTTTTCCTGTTCTGGTTATTTCAGTATAGGAACATCAAAAGAAGAAAAGAAAAAAGAAAGAAGTTCATTATAACCTAAAATCTCCTTACATATCATTCGAAGTCTGATCAAGCTTCAGAAAAATGGACTTGGTGACATTGGACTTGAATTAAAATGATACCTCTAATTGTGATTAGATACTCAAGTCTGATTAGGTGTGGTTTGAAATCAATTGATTCAGCCTGGATTGATCGGATATCAAATTAGGTTTAAATGTTTTAAAAAAAATAATTTTAAAATCAAGTACGAGCTTTAGATCAAATTTGGTTCGGCTCACAGTAACCAATGACAAGTTTGAAACCACTAGTGACGTTAGTATTCCTTCCCCTACAGGTCAAAACTTTGAAAGTACCACACAAACAGTGCATAATAAACACAACAGTCTCCATGGCCACCTTCTACGACTACAAAAGTACAGGTCCATACTCCATATTCCAAAGCACTTTCCAACGGTATTTCGTCTTAAGATCACTCCCCATCTCTCTTCTGTACAGAAAAATGCAAACGACATGCTAAAATGGCGGAAACCCAACAAAGTATTGATAAAGATATGGAATTGCTTTTCTTTATTCTTGGTTTTTGAATTGCCAAATTGCTATATTCAAATGAATCCACAAAAGGGATATATTTTTTTTCTTCTTAATTTTTGTGGGATGCTGACGTTTGTCTAGCAAAGGAATTATCTTTGGAAACGGGACAGAGTTCAATCTTTTTAACTTCAAGAATTGGGAGAAAAAGTCAGACTTTTATCTTTAATTTTGTTCTTTTAACAAAATTAAGCTTAACCCATCCCGTAAATCTATTATTAATAAATAAAGATCTCTGCTTTTTTTATAAAAAAAATCTAATGGAAAGAATCAAAGATGATACGAGTAGTAATGCACGTATGATGGGGGATAATTCTCACCCCACCAGTGAAGAAGGTGCATCTTCTTCACCCTCGTCGACTTTCGGGTCGACCCTTTTCTTGGACAACGTCGGGGAGGTTCTTCTTTCATTCAATTCCGATGGGTTGTGTTGGGAATTGCTTGATACCCCTCTTAATGTAAGTACCTTATTACTCATACCTCCGCCCCAATAAGATCTTTGCTTTCGATTTCAAGATTATTGTGAATCTCTGATTAGCTAGCTGTGGTTTTCTGGCGATGGATATATTTGGTTTGTGGCTTGTTATATTGATAAAGCGGGGAAGACTTTTATTTGTTAAGCTTCATCTGTATCAATAATGCATTTCTCGGTCTGGGTCATAAGCCCTACGTTTCATGTATGTGAGATAGGTTTTGATACACTTTCTTTTTTTGTTTTTTAGTAGTCTTGTTCTTTCTATGGCTTTTCTTTTCCGCTCTATTGAAACAAGTAGAAATGTGAACTTCTCCACAGAAATTGAGAGTTTATTTTTTTCTGGGTGTTTAGTACTCTTGTCAGATTACGTAGAAGCTCAGTTTTCTTCAACTAATGGCTTTTCATGCATGCTGAAACAGGACAGATCAATATGTTTTGGTCTTAAACTTAATCCTAACTTTGCAACTGAGATCAAATTTTCTGATGTGTATGGCGTGGAGTTCCTGAATTATGGTTTAATTCATGGATATAATTTACCTAATGTTGGAAAGCATCTCTTGGCTCGAGTTTCTCAAGACTTTGAGGTTTGTTATATTCATATAGCTGATGAGTCAGTGTTTAGTGTATTGCATTGCGATCATAGAGGTGATACATTTTTCTTTAAGTTGATGCAGATGTATCGCTTTTCTGTGCATGGATTTCAGAAGTCTAAGACTCAGCCTTGTCTTTGGGTCTTGTCCACGTACACTTTTGGTCTCAGTGATTTGAAGTTGTGTAAGAGATGGATTGATCAAATTAATACTTCTCTGGACATATATGTGGGGAGACCAAAGAATCTTCTGGTTTGTCCTACATTCTATAATCAGTTAACATTGATATCATATAGTAGAATTTTCTGGTAAACTAGTTGTATAAATTTCTCCAGAATCTTTTTCTTTTTCACTAGGTTTTTGTTAATCCAAAGAGTGGGAAGGGAAATGGCTGTAAAACCTGGGAGAATGTTGCTCACGTATTCTCTCGTGCAAAAGTAGAAACAAAGGTAATTTTGTAGAGTAATTTGTGTTATTTATTCATTTTTGCTTTATTGGGACACCAGTACTATCCAACATCCTTGCGCTAATTGCTTGCAGTTAGTATCACCTCATTGATGATCCTCTTGTTGCAATATAAAAATTTCAAGCAGTTTCCATGCTTTTTGTTGTGAACTGATCTATTGAAGCAGTGGTCTTGAGTTATAATGTCTTTTACAAATCATTGGCCAATTTGTTTGATCTTATTTTTCTGTATCAGGTGATTGTGACGCAGAGGCAAGGACATGCATTTGATGTCATGGCAACTATGGCAAACAAGGAGCTTAATTCATATGATGGTTTCATAGCCGTTGTAAACATCACGTCCCTTAACTTCCATTCTTTCAACGTGACCAGTTATTTGACCAACATCATATATTTGCTTTGTACATTTACAGCAGGGTTGCTCATATAGGTCAAGCATGCTGTTATTTATGGCGATATGCTTAAGTTGTTCAACTTTTACTTGACACTGACATATCTGTTTGTTGCATTTTTTTTTTGAAATTTGTTTCTCTGCTGTGCTCAACTCTTACAAAATTGTCCATCTGATTCCTGATTTCTGGGTCATTGTTCTAGGGTGGTGATGGTTTCTTCAATGAAATCCTAAATGGGTTTCTTCTGTCTAGGCACAAAGCTCCTCTGCCACCACATCCTTTAGATTTTGCTCGATCTGTTGAGAGTAGTAACAGTGATTTAGTTCAGAATCCAAATGAGGCAATTGCTGAAAATTCTTATCTGTATGAGGACTCTTCTCCTCTACTATCACAAGGAACACTTGGTGGATCAGGATTAGCAAATAATGGTCTGAAACGTCACAGTGACCTATTTATTGTACAGTTTCTAGCTTTGGGTGATCATTAACATCTGTACACGTCTTAAATTGCAGGAACTGATGATGGTCCTGGCAACACTGGTTAGTTATCCAGTACTGTAAACACGGGTGATTAGTTGCTGTTGCAGAGTGTTATTATTGCTTTTTCACTTCTACCTATCATGATAAGAACCAAAGGAAGCAGATAGAAGTCCACTGCATTCATTATGAAATGATATTTGACAAGAATTCTTTTTTTTTTTTTGGGTTTTGACCATCTCCAGATCAAGAACTTGACTTCTCCCTTCTAAATGATCGGATTAGGTTTGGAATTATTCCTGCGGGTTCAACTGATGCTATAGTGATGTGGTAATTTCATCTTATAAACAGTTGTTTGTTTATTCGGGAATATGAATCATTTCTTTTCAGCATACCCTAAGAGACATAAATACAGAGGGGGAGAGAGTGAGAAAGAGAGAGGGTATTGCATCAGAACCTGATTGTTTCCTGGTATAGAGCTTTGGCAAGTTAATTTGGTGGACTAGCACATCCAAGTAACTAGTTGGCTCAACACTTGATCCTTCATGATTAGGATTACCATCAATATCCTACAAGTGTATACTTTGACAAGGATAAGACATGAAATGATAAATTCCTGTGGTTTTCCCTCTTTATTTCTGATTAGGCATAATGCTTTTAAATGTAGTCTTTCAAACATAAATATTGTCATATTAACCCTTCGATAATACTGAGTTAACTTTTTTACAAACAATTAAAGAGAAACATCATGACACTTGGAGCTTTTTTCCATTTGTATACCCATGATTTTCCATTGAGATGATGCATGGTCCATTATGAATTGCGTGTCAAGTATATATCAATGTTTTGCACCAGGTTATATCAAAATTTTCAGTTGGCCTAGCTGATTTGTTTTTGCATTATTGTTCTAATGCAGTACCACCGGAGCGAGAGATCCAATAACATCTGCATTGCACATTGTACTGGGTAAAAAGTTGCACCTTGATATCGCTCAAGTTGTGAGATGGAAGACAACATCTATATCCGAAAATGAGTCTTGTGTACGCTATGCGGCTTCTTTTGCTGGGTAATCTCTAAATCATTGTTCTCATAATTCTTTGAATGATTTCAGCCAGACGAATTTTCTGCTTTATTATGGAGGGAGAGTGAGGCATTGAATACATTGGCCATTTCCATTTATCTGCTCGTTGTCTTCAGGTATGGTTTTTATGGGGATGTCATTACGGAGAGTGAAAAGTATCGCTGGATGGGCCCAAAACGCTATGATTATGCAGGAACAAAAGTATTTTTGAGGCATAGGTAATCCTTTTTCTTTTAATCTTTTGCGTCCCTTTCTTGAAACTTGTCAAATCTGGAGATTTTCCAATTATATGTTTAAGGAAAATAATAGAAATACTTTGATGCATATATAGATCCATATTGCTCTTATAGGTACTTAGTTTGCATTAATAATTTAAAAGTAGAAACAGCAGTTGATCTTGAAAGTTGGTGCTTCCGTCAAATATACTCTAAAATTCTGTTCCTTATAGAAAGCCCTGATTTTATCTTCAAGGGATGCACACAGGGCAATTCTTTGTTCAATACTAAAATTAACAGTTATTTCTCTTTGGATTCTCCTTGATCATCAGCTGCAGCACACGTTCTTTAGGGTCAGTTTCTACTTGGACTTTCCTTTATAATGTGCCATGTGAATGTGCCATGTGGTAGGCTTAGTCATTTTTTGCTTGTGATCAATGTTTTATGTAAGCAGCACTTGATTGAAGCAAGTTTTGAGATCTTTCTGATTGAAATTATAGTTTTGTTCTTCAGGTCATATGAGGCAGAAGTAGCATATTTAGAAACTGAATCAGAAAAACCAGGTCCAACTTTTGATAAAGGCCCTCTGCTTAACAGGATAAGAGCAGTGTGGCGTCCAGATAAATCCGAAAGAGTGGTTTGTCGGTTGAACTGTGGTGTCTGTAACACAAACCCAATTCACCGGTCTACCGGTAGTCCTCATTCAAAGCCGAATCCATCTTCTGAACATGCTAGATGGCAGAGATGCAAAGGAAGTTTTCTTAGTGTTGGCGCTGCCATAATTTCGAACAGAAATGAAAGAGCACCTGATGGTCTGGTGGCTGATGCACATCTTTCAGATGGCTTCCTGCATCTTTTGTTGGTCAGGGACTGTCCTCGAGCGTCATATTTATGGTATTATGAAAGCCTTTGTCTGTTTTATCAGGTTATGTTGTTACAGTGGTGTTATGCTGGTAATGCTTTTCTTTGTCAAGATTCTGATATTTGGTGATTGTTGATAATGATGATACTTTAAATTACAGAATGTGTATCATAATTATCAACAGGCAAAGGAAAACGAACAAAAAGAGAAGATGAAGAATTGAACTAGAATATATTGCTTGCTAAATTATTCATTTATACAAGTAGAAAATTACTGTGACCCCGGTTTGAACTTGCAGGCATCTTACCCAGCTTGCACGGAGGGGTGGAAGGCCCCTGAACTTCGAATTTGTAGAACATCATAAAGTACGTAACTTCGACTAGTTCGATCTTGTTTTATATCAGTCGGAAAACTAACAATGATATTGTTTGCAGACTCCTGTCTTCACATTTACTTCTTTTGGCAATGAAAGTATTTGGAACTTGGATGGGGAGCCCTTTCCTGCACACCAGCTGTCGGCGCAAGTATTTCGCGGCCTTGTTAGTTTATTTGCATCTGGTCCTGAAGTATAATTGGTCACACCTTATGAACAGGTCTTTTGGCCCTTGTTCTTTATGACCAGTTTTGTACCTTTTGAACGTTGCATAGTGCCAGGAAGACATGTTTGGTTGGGAACCAATTTTTAGGGGGCAGGACATGGAAACAGTTGGTGGGTTACAACTGTTTCTTGTCAAATGCTAATGGAGGCAACTGAATTAAATTGAAATACGAAATAGAAATAGCAAACAATTGAATAGTTTTTGTATCATAAGATGATTTTCCACGTTAAAATGTGAAGGCTATTATCTTTAATCCTTTAAATTTATACATACCATGTCAAGATTGGCAGGAGGTTTAGTAATCTTAGTGCCACTCGTGTCAATTTTCTCCTTTCTCTGATCATTATCTTTTTCATAAGAATTTACAGGTGAGTCAAAATTTTAAATGCATCCTTAATTTGATATTACCAGATATGATCAAATAACTTGTTTCACTTAAATTGATTAGGAGTTTCAGGTTTCGTGTTTGTTTTGGATAAGTATGAATGTTACTCTCGCTTGCAGGCTCAAAATGACAATGCTTGTCAGAGAATTCCAGGAAAATGCATATCGCAGGTCTTAGTCTTCTCTCTTAAGGATTGAGAAATCTTTGTATTGGATTGGGAACACCATTGGTCATAGACAAACACCGTATTAAATGTGACATTTATGGGTATAGTGCCGAGATCCGACGTTGTGTTTGTCAAACCTTAAAAAATTGCCAAGATACTTGGAGAACTTTTAATAGTCACTCAAAATGTTCCCCAAACCTACGAGGACCGACCACTTCCTGCTAACATTGGAACTTTGACAATTTCACAGTAACCATTAGGACTGGTAAGATTCCTGCCAAATCGAAATTTTAATACAAAGTTATTTTAAAATTATAAATAAATAAAAGGTTTATCGAATATAATAAAATGAATTTCTGAAATTATTTTTAAAACGTTTATCAACATCATCTTACTATTCTAAGTAAACACACCAATATCATTGAGAGGCTTGTTTATAATGTCTTATTGTTGTTACGTGTACGAGTTAAGTTCGAGTTGGATCGTATTAAGGTCTAAACTCGACTTGAATTTTAAAATTTTGAAAAAAGTATTCAAATTTAATTCAAAGTTTGATCAATTCAAACTGAACCTGTTAATTTCAAACCGAATTAGACGTAAACCGAATTAGACGTAATCACGGTCTAAAGTCTAACAACACTCTAGAATTTTGCTCAACCTTATCCTTTTGTCATTCATTCCAAGCTTCAATAGCTTCCCAGCCCACAGCACTCTATTAAAGACAAAAATTAAAATTCCTGTAAGAATTTGGTTGTTGAAGATTCAAACCTATAAGATAGAGAATAATAGCCAAAGGGTATCCACCAGATCATTCATAGTTGATAAGACTTGCAAGAAAATTATTGGAACCCTTTAAAATGGTGTAAAATACTGATAATTAGGTATGACTCTTAGTCCTCCTAAACCCCTCAAAAGATTCCCTAACGTCTCCATCTAA
>JANIIA010000007.1:5536638-5546966 GCA_027478495.1 Erythroxylum alaternifolium | reverse complement strand
AAAATGGAACGTAACATAAAACTTTCTACTTCTATCTCATTCTGTTCTATTTCATTATGAAACCTTTAACCAAACGATATAAGTATGTTACGTTCTATCCCATTTTATTACCAACTCCCAACCAAACAGGAATTTAAGTTTTCAGTACAACTTTGCCATACCCATTCGAAACCTACAATATATAAGTAAACGATATCGTTTTAAACAAATTATGTCGATTCTAATTTTAAAAATTAAAAGATATTATACTAAATCGAGTTTTAAGTCGTCCAAGCTTAATCGAGCTCAAACTTCGAACTTAAAGCATCGAACTTGATTGAGTTTTTAGGTAGACGTATACTTGAATACATATTTTTGAGTTGAACCCCGAGTCCACCCTTGTAACCCTACTAATTCTCCTGTATTAATTTTCTGACTTGTTAGAAATTCCGAGAGGAATCTACAGTAGGAATACACCAAAGAGTCCAATTTCAACTGCGACGATCGCCTAATAGTCTTTGAATGCAAATTGGAAACCTGAAGCGCTGTCAGGCACTGGAATTGGTTGACCCTTGGCCAAAAAGATTAGATTGTTATCGACACCAAGTTTAATACAAATCATTGACATAAGGTGCATTAAATCACTCGGCTGCTGTATTCAAATGTCGGCTTCCGACTAGTTGGACTCAGCTAGCAGTTGACTATGGTTTAATTTAGGTTAAAAATTCAAAACTTGTTATAAAGCTCTTTTCGTGATGATGGTCGTTACTCTACTTGACAGTATATGACTTCATTCCTGTAACAAGTATCTAAAAAATGCTTGATTTTTGGCCAATGGAGCAAATCCTTTGCTTGAGTCACTTCTATAAAATCAAGCATTCCAATTGTCAAGGAAATAGAGTTATACAGTTGCCTAACCCCCGCCCATAGGTCATGAGTCGGCTTAAGCCCGTTCATTGTTCTCCTCTTGGTCGAGTTTTTAGAATTCTTAAAAAATTACAATTTTAATTCAAAAAATTTTATTTTATTAGGTTTTTACTAAATTATAATGATAGAATACGAACAATATAAATAGAGCAATTAAATGATAACATATAGATTAAATTTGAATTACTAATTTATTAATGTTTTAAAAGTAGTTAAACTGATAAGATAAGAGGTTTAAAATTTAAAAAGTTAAATTAGTATTAGACTGTTAGTTAAGACTGAATAAAATTAAAAATTTTGACATATAATTGAAAATTGAAAATTTTGAATTTTAATTAAAAAAGAAGACTATTAGTTAATTAATTTATTTTGATTTATAAAAATTAATTAATTTATAAATTGAGTGATTAATTATTAAATTTGACAGTTTTTAATAATAAGAATTATAAAAATAAATCGAACCGAAAATTTAAAAATTGAACTAAAAAGTTAAATCAGTTCAAAATTTTCACAATTAAACTGATCAAACTGATTAATTAAAATTTTTAGTCAGTGTATTTTATTAATGCATTAACGAGATTTTAACCCTCAAGGGATGGTCGAGTTGGTGGAATATGAGGCATAGGGTCAAAAAGTCTTGAGTTCGAATTCTTCTACCTACACTCTCTCGATCGAGCCTATCGTACAGGATTTACCTAATGTGAAGTACCCAATTGATATAATTTACAAACTATTGCGTCAATTCAAAAATTTATTAAGTGCATATCTAAAAGATTAGTAACTACGAATTCTTGGTATAAAAAAAATTGTGTATAACATAACAATGACATGCCTGGAACTATGCTCTTTCAATGCATTGAAAACTTAAGCTAACCCAAATTTAATGCAGATTCACCTATATCCATGCATATCTACTTACGATAACAATGACATGCGTGGAACTATGCTCTTTCAATACATTGAAAACTTAAAGCTAACCCAAATTTAATGCAGATTCATCTATATCCATGCATATCTACTTATGATTACACGTAAATTCCCACATCAAATACAAGCATACTCGCGACATGAATACGAGTGTAAATTGTTTAGCCCATTCATTTCTGGACCTTCGAAGGTGCTTCTTCACGAACCAAAAGCCCAGATTCAGTCCATAGGGGAGAAACCTCAATCACTATAGGCCCACAAACATGTCTTTCACGCATCATTAATTAGGGATGACAAATAGTTACGCGAGATCAATCGGATCAGACCAAGTTTGTCATTGGTTCGATTCGGTCTAACCTTAAAGTGATTCTAGAACTCGAATTCATATTAATTAAAAAAACGTCATTTTAAGCTGAAGATTTGAGTCACACAAATTTACTTTCTATATATATATATTTTTTATTATAGTCCAATTAATTTGAATTTGATTACTTGGCTGTGAATTGAATTGAGTTTAGGATGCAAATGTTAATTTAGATTAAAATTTATTACAAATAACTTGACATTTTAGCTCATATTTAATATGGTCCATAAACAATAAATAACATTTGAATTTATCAAAATTTCAGATTATATTTGAAGATAAACTTTTATAAATTTTAGATTTTAGTCTAAAGTACAGAGACTCAATCCAACATGCCTCGAGCTTGGTTTTGAAATTGGGCCTATCTTTTGTGTCTTTATAAGTTTAAGATAATAACAAAATGATATCATTTAATTTTTTTTTATAAAAATAAGACGGTTATGTCTGATCCATTGTTATCTGTAATTAAATTATATTAAAATATTAAACCAAATTTCAATTATATCATAAAATTGAAATCTCTCAAAACTTGATTTTACTAACTTATGTAAGACATTTTTGCTCGAGGGTAATTTTGTCAATTTCCCATAGATTTGACAGTTATTAATTGTAATTTGATTTTTAAATAAATTATCGGTTAAGTTACGTAATTTGATATAAATAAAGATAATAAAGTGACTCAATAAATGATCTAAATCAATGAGTCAAAGTCTAGCTAAAAAATAGATCTCTTTTAGTATGAACCTGATCTATATTAATCTTGTGATAAGGAAGCTCGATATGAAAACTATATAAATAGATTATAGTCTCCAGCAGTTGGCTCATATCAATCGTAAGTATAAAAAATTTCTGACCCGTTACGAGAGTTTATGTATTGAAAAAATTGTATAAAGGCCTAAATCACATAACGGTTAATACTTTTTGTAAAGGTTTTAAGAGATTAGAGCTCGTTTAGTGCCTGAAATTAGCTTTGAAATTAGAAAGAGAACCAAAATTAAGTTATATATATATTACATAATAAGGGTAGTTATATATATTACAACTTCTAACTTCAGTTGAGCAGGATGTAGCTAACGTTGCCGATTCTAAATTGTACCTCTTCTTGAGGAATACCATTCTTTGGCATATCTTGCAGCTTACGTTTTAAGGTATCGAAGTTATTCTTAAATTATTACGGAATAGATTTGGTACCAAAAGGAGTCGGCGTTACGTAAAGGACCGAGATGGGCTCGTTATGCATCATTCAAAGAGAATTTCTTACATCAATCAAAAAGATAATGATGAATATTGAAAATTTTATCTACTTATTGTACAAATAAACTAATTTTTTATTCTTTAAAAAAACAAAATAGCATTTATTGTTGACAATTCTACTTTTATCTTTTTTGCGATTTTTAATTTTTAATTAAAATTTTATTTTCTTCTAAATTTAAGAATCTAATAAAATCGAATACTAATTACTATTGATTATTGAATTAATCGGTCAATTTGGGATCAAGTATGAATTTTGGACTAAAAAATTTTCTTTGAAATGTGATTGACAATATATTTTGAATTGGAATCGGGAGCCTTATCTTAGATAAAACTTAAATATAGTTTTTGATTAATTAATGTTTTTAATTTCTTATGTAATTTCTATATCATCAATAAAATTATTTTATTTTAATAAAATGTATACTTTTAAAATTAAAATCTATTTATAAACTAATATATATTTTAATTATTAAATCAAAACATTATTTAAAATTTATATATTTTAAATACATTTTAAATTTAATTATAATTATTAATTAAATTAAATTAAATTGCAAAATTATTTATAATTTTAAATAATTAAGTATAATAGTAAATTAAATTGTTCTCAATTATTAGTAATAACTAATAAATGAAATAATTAAATAATACATATAGTTAATAGTAAATCATAAATTTTAAAACCATTAAAAACAAAAACTAAAAATAAAAAACATATCTTTTTACTAAATTTGAGAAAAAATATAAAATTTAAAATATAATTAAAATACATTTATGTTTGTATATTTAAAGCTAAATCTAAAAATATATGTCGCTAAGATAAATAGTTATTCTAAAAAAATTCTTTTCTTAGTTGATTCACTATAAAATTAATATACTAAATCAAATTAAATTAAATTTAAACTTAAACTTAAACTTAATTCAAACTTTGAACTTAAGTCTTAAGAATATGAATTTATTATAATTTATAAATCATCCTATTTATTATTTGTAAAAATTATTTAGAATCTGAAATAGAATTTAACTCATAATTAATAAATTGATTTGAGTTTATTAGAATTAATAAATAAATAAAAATAAAATAAAATCGCGAGGTAGCTTCAACCGCACGCCGTTGTTAACTTCGTCGCGAGATAACTTCAACCGCACGCCGTATAGTCTTATTCTCCGTCGAGAGACACGAACCGGGCGGATTGTAACGGCACGTGAAGTCGACAAGGGTAAAAAAAGGAGAAGCGAAGAGCACTCGCGAGTCACGACTCGCGACTCGTTCGATTTTGGTCTCCTAAGAAAACCAATCTTTTGACCACGTCTTATGGTCAGTTTATTACTGACCTCCACGTGTCTCTCTAATGTGAAATTTTAACTCTTACCTAAAGTAGCGTTTCTTTCACTCAGAATCTCTCTCTCTTTTCGTTTCTTCATATTTCAATCTCTGTATTTGGTCATGATCAACGATTAAAACCCTAATTTTAACCAAATATAATTGACGTAAATAGTTTAGTACTCATCCTTTAATTAGAAGTCTCAAGTTCGAGCCTTGAGAATAAAGAAGCTTGTTTAGTCAGCACTTTATCCCTTACAGGTTGACCCGATGCGAGTGAAGATTAGTCTGAGTGTAGATGGCTTAAAGGTACCTTTCTATAATTAAGACCCTTTTAAGACATCTCGTGGGCTAACAAAAAAAATCCTAATTTCTCTATCTATGATAGAGACTAGCAATAGACTGGCATAATGAGCTCAGTCAATTTTTAAAATTTTAAAATACAAAATAATATATTTTTAATTAAGTCTAAGGTTAAGTTGTCTACATTCAATCCAATTACTTCTTCTAAGTAAAATAGTTGAACCTTTAATAAGGCTTAATTTGAAAAAGTGGTGGCAGTTAATAACCTGCTGAAATCAACCTGCAGAAATGACAATAAATACTTATGTATTTGAGAGTGTTATTTTAGTAACTACTGAAACGTGAAAATAGGTATTTGGGAAGTGCGATTGTGATTGCTAAAAAGAGATAAAATGACTAAAAAACCTATTGATTTAATAAACTATTAATTGTTGTATAAATAATTTAAAAATATATAATTAGTTATATAAATTTAAAATTATAAATAAGAAAATATTAAATTAAAATAAGAAAATATAAATAAAATAAATTTAATGAATAAAATATCTCATAAAAATATATTATTAGTCATATAAATTTAAAATTATAATAATAAAATATTAAATTAAAATTAAAATATAAATAAAATAAATTTAGTAAATAAAATATTTCATAAAAATATATTATTAGTTATATAAATTTAAAGTATAAACATTAAAATATTAAATTAAAATAAGAAAATATAAATAAAATAAATTTAGTAAATAAAATATTTCATAAATATATATTATTAGTTATATTAGTTGGGGAGGAGTTTACTTGGATGGGAAGAAATTGGGGAGATATAGAAGTTAAACTTCCTTCTATTAATTAAGCAAGGGTATAATGTAAAATATTAATTATTAGAAGATTATTATTGGAAACAAAAATTCCTATCGCATAAACAGTTTCTTACCGCAGCTTTCTTTCTATTTATCTATTTCTGCAATGTTACCGCAGTTTCTTCCAACCTGCAGTTATTTAACTGTAGATCCAAATGTGTTACTAAATTTAGAAACTGCGGTAGATAAATACTTATCCCTACTATACCGTATATCCAAACACAGCCTTCTTTTTAAGCTTTCCAGGTGGAGTCCGTAGGAAGTTGCGGTTGCCTTGCTTTCTCTCTTCTTTTGGCGGAGACTTGACTTTTGGCGAAGTCTCTTGGTCCCAGTCTTTTCCAACTCTACTCAATTGATGTTCCCCTCAAGTCTTGCGTACCCATTACTTCATTCCAGTTCTAGCGAACTAAACTTTGTTTGATATTCATCTCCAGGAAATTTCTAGCAAGGTTCTTGAACCAGAATACCACAAAATATATTGGAGTAGCTTCATTTCTTGTTGTTATGATTCATAGAGGCCTTGTTGCTGAGGCAAAAATGGGTTCTTGGAGACGGGCATACGATTGTCTAAAGAGTATCAAATGTACTGTTATTCCTGAAAATGATAATGTCAACACTGATTACCTTCAATTTGCAGGTGACCATATATGTGCTTTAGCCACTTTGGCGGAACATGTGTTTCAGTTCCAAGATACATGGAATGAAGACTGTCATCAACCTCCGTTAAAAAGCCTGGATCTTTTATGTTCTAAGGAAACACTCAGACTTCGACCATGTCCATTCTCTCTGCCCGCTGTGGTTGAGGAAGGCAGATTTGAAGACTTGAGAGTAGTCCAGGAGACCCATGCGCTTAAGACTTCCTGCTTTGCGAAGATTGGAGGAGTGTTATCAATTATATACAACCTTCCCTTTGCTTTTTACAAAGAGGGGGTGGAAAAAACACTTAGAGGTGAAACTGCTCTTCACTTGGCAGCTATGCATGGTAATCTTGAAGCTGTCAGAGCCATAATTAATAGTCAGGACTTCGGTGGCAATACAACTCTGCACCTTGCGACCTCCAGAAACCAAGTACTTTTATGGACTCTGCACTTCTTTATTTCATTTTGATCCTATATGAATCCCATGCTTCCTTAGCTTCCATTTTCTCTTCTTATCTTGCATTTTGATTGCAATCATGCACGATGTCAAGTGCCCTCTAATTTTCTAACACCAAAGTTAAACAGACTCTAAAGCTGCTGGTGGAAGAGAATCCTAATTATCATGGCCTTGTGGAGGTCAATGCCAAGAATCATGGTGGTTTCACTGCTCTGGATATTTCAGACGTCCTTCCTGAAGATGGATACACAAAAACAATTCTGAATCGAGCAGGAGGCTCAAGAGGGAGAGACATAGCAGAACAAAAGCACCAACCATTACCTTTACAGGCTATCAGGTTGAGGTCTCTGAAGAGCATGTCTCATGATGCAGTACTTGTGACGGCGACTTTGCTAGCTATAATAAATTTTCAGTTGGCTTTAAGACCCCCAGACGGTTTTATTCAAACTTACCAGTCCAAAAGTGAAGAGAAAAATGACGTAATGATCAATCATCTGTTCTTTCTTTTCAATTCAGTTTCCTTTTTCACATCTCTGGCTGTAATCACTATTCTGATGCAAGACCTTCCTTTCAAACTGTGGCTGCACATTCTAATGTTATCGTCCGTTGGAGCTTTCATTTGCGGAATAATAGCCAATTCACCTCAGGACCTTCTGATGGTGCTCTGGATAGCAATTATTGTCTCGTTCATCTTTTTGGCTTCGCACACAATGTTATTCAAGTACGTTAGAGCAGCCTACACTCGTGTTTTGTCAGTTATCAACGATGTGTGCTGACATTTATCGATGCATATTGTGTACGATGTGCCATGAATAATATTACTTTCTATAGTTTTTTTTCCATGTTCTGTTTCAGAATGTTTGCAACGTAAGATAGTTTGCAATATCCCAGAGTGAAGCTTAAAATTAAGCCTAAAATATCTAAAACTTAATACACTTCCGTTTGCGTTATAAAAAGACAAGCAGCCTTTTGCTGCTGGAATTAAAGAGTCAATCTTGAGAATTAATTCAAAATTATAAAACCGTTAAAATTCTTTTAGAATAAGTTTTTACTTTTTAGTTTGTTTTTAATCTTATCTTATAAGCCAAATAACAGTTATTGAGTTTTTTTTTTTGCACAAAATAAAACTCGAGTGTTGCTTATTCTTTTATCTTATCTTATACATGTTCATCTCCTACTTTTTAAAAAAACTTCAACATGACAACAGAGCCTTCAAAGATCTTGAGAGATCCATGATTGATTAATGCTTTACAAGTTGAAGAGCAAAAAAGGGCGATGAGAAATTAAGAAAGTGAAAAGATGGTAGAGGTGTTGAAGTTTTTTAAAAAGTAGAAAAATATGTATAAGATAAAATAAGATAAAAGAATATTAACACTAGAGTTGTTTTATTATATCATCATAATAATGAACATAGTTGCCTTATATAAGCAAAATACAAAAATCTTAACAATTGTTAAATAGAGATTTTAGCCAATAAATCTAGCTTTTAAGATAAAATAAAAAAACAAACTAAAGGCTTATTCAAAAAAAATTTTGACAGCTCAACAATTTTGAATTAATTATCAACATTCTTCCTTAATTCAAAATTGTAAAAAAAATTTTACGGGCATGAAGCACTTCTCTCCACAATTTCTTTTTTTAGAGCACTTCTCTCCAATCTTCTCAATAGAGCATTTCTCTCTATTATTCAACATGAGTACTTTTCTCATCACTTATCTCCATAGAGTACTTCTCTCTATGATGTGTCTTGGTGCACTTCTTACCAACTAGAAGAGGTTGTCTTCTTCAATCACTTATACTGTTTTTGTTTGTTTTTTATTGTTAAACTTACAATTCTTTTTCGAATGTCCAAATCATTTACGCCTAAAGCATCGAGACTTCCCTTTACGTCAACAATCTTTCTCTTCATGACCAAAATTTTCGCAATGGCCACATTGAGGAATGTTTCTTTTCTTCTTTGATGATGAAATCTTTGCTAGATAGGCTCCCTCCACCATTTTTTTTTTACTTTCTTGATTTCTCATTTCCCTTCTTTGCTTGGTTAGCTTCTCTCTTAACTACTCATAGATCCCTTAAGATCTTTGAAAGCTCTAATACCATGTTGAAGATTTTAAAAAAAATGTATAAGATAAGACAAGATAAAAAGAATATGTAACATTGGAGTTGTTTTATTATATCATCATAATAATGAAGTTGGTTGCCTTATATAGGCAAAATACAAAAATCTTAACAATTGTTAAATAGAGATTTCAGCCAATAAATCTGGCTTATAAGATAAAATTAAAACACAAACAAAAGACCTACTCAAAAAGAATTTTAATAGCTATACAAATTTGAATTAATTCCCAACAAGAGGGAGCTTACTTGACAAAGGTTCCGTTGTCGAAGAAGAAAGAAAACATTCCTTAATGTGGCCATTGTGAGAAGTTTGGTCATGAAGAGAAAGACTGCTGATATAAAGGAAAGTCTTGATGCTTTAGGTATGAAAGATTTGGATATTTGAAAAAATATTGCAAGTTTAACAATAAAGAACAAGCAAATACAGTGCAAATGATTGAAGAAAACAACCTTTTCTAGTTAGCGAGAAATGTACTAAGACGCATTATAAAGAGAAGTGCTCTACGGAGATAAGTGATAAGAAAAATGCTTATGTTGAAGAATAGAGAAAAGTACTCAATTGAGAAGATTGAAAAGAAGTGCTGTAAAGAAAAGAATTGCAGAGAGAAGTGCTTCATGCCTATGAATTCTTTTTTACAATTTTAAATTAAGGGGAAATATTAGGAATTAATTCAAAATTGTAAATCTGTTAAAATTTTTTTTAAATAGGTCTTTAGTTTATTTTTAATCTTATCTTATAAGCCAAATTTGTTGATTGAAATCTCTATTTAATAGTTATTGAGTTTTTTTATTTTGTGCAATCAAGTTAATTATTCCGATAATATAATAAAACTTTAAGTGTTACTTATTCTTCTATCTTATCTTCTCTTATCTTATAAATGTTCATCTTCTATTTTTTTTGACCTTCAACAGTCAAAAGGCAGAAATGATTTCAATAGTCTGAAACTTTCTGAAACTTCGCAAGAAACATGACATGAATCTTGGGATGTTTTCATATTTCTCAGGGGCTGTTCCTAAGGATGTTCCAGGAAAACTAAGAGAGAAACTCTATTAAAACTGCAAATATATACTTGAATATCAACAGTCTTCCAAATCTACAAATGCATTTTTCTTCTTTTCTTTTCATGGAAACACAGAGAAAACTTTCCAACCCCCACCAACGTAAAGGATACGAGTT
>JANIIA010000007.1:5518147-5528181 GCA_027478495.1 Erythroxylum alaternifolium | reverse complement strand
GGTTTCCTAATATGGTCCCAACAGTGAATTCAATAGCTCTGTTATTGGATGCCATTACTAAAGACTATATCCATGTGGTAATTCCACTACTCTCAACAAATCCAGGACTCCTGGATGAAGCAGAAAGAGCTACGGAAGGGAACCCTTTAATCATCACGGCCTGTGAACACGGTAGCCACCGTGTTGCGGCGGAGTTGGGAATAAGAAAACCTGAACTGCTTTCTGCAAAAAACCGGGATGGTTACACGGCCATGCACTTAGCGTCCTTCAAGGGGTGTGTTCGTGAAATAAAGTTATTGGCAGAACTCAGTTCTCAGGTCTGCCTTGTGGAGGATAATCAATCCATGATTCCTCTGCATATAGCTTCAATGAGAGGAAATGAGGAAGCCATAAGCGTTTTAGTTGATGCATGTCCTGAGTCTCTTCAGAGGCTGACCCTCCAGCACGAAACAGCTCTCCACCTCGCCCTGAAGGGCGAACATTGGACGGCTTTCCAGGTATTGTTTCAGGAGGTAACGAAGTTTCAACTAGAAACTCTTCTGAACAGGAAAGATCACGAGGGCAACACAGTTCTTCACATCGCAGCTTCGAAAATGTCAATCAGGGTAACCCAATCTCTCTCTCATGTTTACTCTTTAGACATTTGAAGAACATGCAAATACCTACCAATTATTTATGTCATATGCAGGTTGTGAATTTGTTGCTTCCGGATAACTGTCCAAGTCCCCGGGTCTTGAGTGTTAATTCCATGAACAAAAATGGTCAGACCGCCTTGGATGTCTACTACCAAAATCCTCATAACGTAACACCTCGTGAAATCCAAATTGGGTGCATCCTTTGCCAGGCCGGAGCAACTGAAGGGCGTTTCTTGAGGCTGTCGGAGAAACAGCCTGAAGCTTCCCGACGAGCATTAAATCAGCAAAGGCCACAATCTTTCAGGGGAAAGCTACTTCTCTGGCCTTGGCAATTGGAGACAAGGAATATGCTGTTAGTGGTCTTAATAATGATCGTTGGGACTGCTTTTACTGTCATCTGCAACCTGCCTCGTGGACTTGACGAGGAAAAAGCTACGAAGACAACATTCTCTTTCATAGGCGTGATCTCTGGTCAGCTTCCGACCATCTTCTACCTAATGTTGTTCAACACGGTCGGGGTGTTCTCCAGTATACTGATAATGGGAATTCTCATATGGTCACTTCCTTTCGGAGCTTTTCTCCTTTTGGTTGTAATTGCTACGTTTATTGTCTATGTCCTTATCATGGACAAGACTCTCCCAAAGTTTTCGGTCAGGATCGGTTCTTCCAACCTTTCGAGCTCTCGCTTTGTGTGGTTATCAGCTCTTACTTTCATTTTCTCCGGAGCATTAGTGTTCACTGCATCAAAATATGTGTTTTGGCGTATCAAGAGCAAAAGTGGAATAATCGATCACATTCACACGGAGCAAGTGTAGATACTGTTTTGTTATAAACTTTCAGGTCCTACTTAGATTATTTTTGTGGTAATGCACCCCTTACTTTATGCCCACCCTTCTCTGTGTCTAGCTTCAATTAATATCAAATTGAAAACCAATTGCATGGCGAGTCTCAGCAGCCACACAATTTATGTACAGTTATCAGTTAGCAAATGAAGTTGACTGTCCCGCAAGTACAAAATTCAAATATTAAATGATGACATGCTGGATTGGGTACGCACCACCATTTTACAATAAAGAATGGTCAACTATGGTTGAGCGCTTACTTACTTATCCATTTTTATAGTTCCTAAGGTCTATAATTGCTAATCTTATATGACTTCTATGATTTTTTCCTTTTTTCTCTTCAAATTTTATTTACTTTTATTATATAACCCATCACTTCCGATATAAATTTTCTTAAAAACTATATACCCTTATGATTAATCAATACATATTTAGTCCATTAAAAGTTAATGTATGGTCATCACAATGCACATAATTCATTCATCTAGTTAAACACGACAAATTTTTTTACGCTTTTTTTTATTTTGGTAATAAGTCTGAAAAGCTCTATGACCAATTTATTTTAGGCCTGAACTTATTGATAATTTCGAAATTGATTAAAATTTATAAAAAAATTTAAAATTTTAGTTATACTTCATATTTCAAGGCAGTTAATTTAAATAAAGTATTTTAAGGTCAAATTTTAAATTTTTTATTATACTAAAATTTGACTTAAATCCTAATTAAATTGGACTTTATCTCTCAACTTTAACTTCAGCCTAAATTTTTCTACCAGGTCTATTTTTTCTATATTTATATAACAATTTGTCCTACAAACAATTATTGGCAATGCTTCAAGTATTAAAAATTATATAAATTATTGGTTCAATAAAGAAGTTTTTCATATGCAAACTTCTTAAATTTCATATGAAATAGAGGGATTTTTTATCCAAACTTATACTAATATTCAAGTTATAAAACTTCTACAATTAAGCTTATTTGGATTTAGATAGAACAAGTCTTCCATAGTTGTTGACATGATATATATTGAAAAATTTTCATTTCTATTAGTATGAACCAAGATTTTGAATTGCAAATTATAAGTTACACTTATTGTTGATAATAGGTATAAACTTAGTCAAATTGAATTTTAGGCCAAAATTTTAAATTAATTTAGCGAGTTAGTGAAGTTTAGAATTTTTTATATCTTAAATTTGATCTAAAATTTAATCAAAATCTACTTTATTTATTAAGTTTAAGTTAATTCAAATCAAGTTGATCCCAATCTTTTTGTTATCTCTATTTACATTAAGAATGCAATTGCAAAATATAGATAATCAAGAATAATAGGAACACTATTACGAAAATTACCATAAGAGCCAAGCACATACCGTGGTAAAATCGTAAGCAGTCGAATATCCTTGATATTGCCGTGTTAGGTTTGACATTTGAATCAACTTCGTCGTTCACACTCAAGGGAGTTTCCAGGAAACGAAACTGTGATGTTGACAATCAGTAACAGTGTTAACGATCGGAGATGCATGGAAGCCCATGACCACGATATCGCCGTAATTTATTTATACATTTAAGGTTGAGTATATGCATAACTCTTTTCTTCCCCCATTCCAACAAGAACGACAAGTCTCCAGTTTCTGATTAATAATGACTACCCAACACGTATCCTATAAGTTGGTGGTGGTTGGAAAGTTTTCTCTGGGTTTCCATGAAAAAGAAAAGAAACAATGCATTTTATGTAACTCGTAGACTTGGTAGACTGGTGATAGTCAAGTACTGCAGGAAAGGAGAGCGCAGCTTTCCTCTGAATTTCCTGTAACCTTCATAGAAACACCCCTGAGAAATTTTTAGGGGGTTGCAGGTGTCAATCAAAATCGTAATATTGTGAATGTTTGAGTTTAGCATTCAACCAGCTTTTGGGGACGTTGTGTGGTTTCAAAGAACCCTAATGAATTGCTGCTGGCTCTAGCTTGTGTGTCATCTCTCTTAATGGTTGCTAAAGGGTCACTAAGCAAAAGGTTTATCCAAATGTTGATCCTTTTGGTGAAAAATCGTCTAGATGCACCAAAAATTTAATTGTCATTATGCTTTGATTATAATGAGAATTACAAAGTTTATATTAAACCTAATTGAAAATTTTGTGACATCAAATAAAATTGTCAAATCTTATATTTTAAAATAGAAAAATAAAAATTTTAATCTATCTAATATTAATTAACTTTGAGTTTATAGTTTTATAAAAATTTTCAAATTAGATTATTGATAGATAAATTTACTTTTAGCCTTAGAATCATTATAAATAAAATTAAAATTGATTTTAATGAATATGATTTTTAGTTACAAAATTCATAGTTATCAAAGGGATTAGTCGTTAATTGATTATACCAGATGAGTTAAGTGGGATTAATCCCTGGTGAAATCGGAAATCCTAGAATCGTTTAATATGAAAAATTTTAAAAATATTTTATTCAATTAATTCTTTTTGTTATTCACATTTTTTCACTTAGATTAATTTTTGTAATTAATAAACACAATCCTTACGAGAAAATACTCTTTTCATTATTGTATTATTTGTTTGAGATAACGTATAATTACATTTAAAAATTTAAAATATACTTTTACCTATGATTTTGAAAAATATAACAAAAAGTGAAACTTTTAACTAAGGTTCTAAAAAACGGAGTCAAAAGTTTGATTTTTAGTTACAATTTTTAAAATTGTTGCCAAAAGTTTGAGTTTTAGCCACGATTTTCAAATCGTCACCAAAAGAAACATACCCAACAGGCTACATACCCAACAGGCTACTTCATTGTCATGTTTAGCTACGATTTTGAAAATTGTAGTCAAAGAGTGGTGGTTGTCAAAGGTTGATTTTTAACTATGTTTTTTTAACTACAAATTTGAAATCAAAATCGTCGACAAAGGTCGACCTTTAGCTACAATTTCAAATTCGTAGCAAAAAATAAGTTAGCCAAAAGCCTACTTTGTTGTAGTGTGAAGAAAGAGACTCTCAAATGAAGACAAAATTTTTTATTTTAATTTATACCGGTTATTTTGCAAAAATATCTGGTTAATTAATAAATTGATCTATTTTTAATAATAATGATTATTAAGATAAACCAAATTGGTACATTAAACAATTCAAAATTTTTATAATTAAATCGATTGAGTTGATTCGAATTTTTCATTCATTGTAAAAAATTAAAAAGAAAAGTCATCGCCAAATTTGTGCTGACCCATTTCCAAATTTTTACAATATTCTATTTTTGACATTATTTGCATTTTAATTTATTTGGGATATCTTTTACAGTAAGGAAGTTTATTTGGTATAGGATTCTACTATATTAGAATATGTAGAATTATGGAAGTTAAGATATTTGTGGAAGGAAGGAATCCTCAAAGAATAAAGAATCCTAAAGGAGGAAGGACTTGTAATATATCAATAAGCAATTTTGGTGTGAAAAATTATTGTCAAATTTTGATTGTTATGCTTAGGCACTTTCAGGGTTCAATTACAAAGCTCTACAGCAAATTTTTGTTTGAAGACTTTCCATGATTATGTCTTAATGTTGCTGCACACATACTCATTGACTCAAGTGTCTTTGTTTCTTTTCTTCTTGATTTAATCACTTGAGTTGTTCTTTTTTTTCATTCTTTGTTTTAAAATCCTCTGTTAAGATTAGCATGAGTTAGTCATGCTATTGGGTTTGAGATACTCTCACAGAGATAAGTACAAGTGATAGCTTCAAGGAGTGAGTGGTGTTGGCTCCGTAATAGTCTTGTATAAGTATATTGTACTACTATAAAAGTTGATTAATCTAGGTGAGGGCCCTGAAGACGTAGACTGTGTAACAAATTTCTTGTGTTTTGAGTGTGTGATTTATTTTTTGCACGCTTAATTTGTTTGCTTGTAAAAGAATTCTATAAACTGTAGTTGCTTGCTCAGTTGCTTTGTGAGAATCAACTGTTAATTTCAGTTAGAACCAACCGTGATAGAATAGAAATTTTGCGAAACTTCAACCTTAGGTTTTTCAATTAGTATTAGAGCTTGGTTCACCTAACCAAAAATTAATGCGTCAAGTTCGTGTAAATCAGTGTTATGTACTTATGAATAGAGAAAGGGCGTCAATCACTAGGCCAACTTTACTAGATGGCTTTAACTATCTTCTTGAAAATCGAGAATGAAAGTGTTTATTCAAGCACAAGGGACTAAAGCCTAGACTTTTATGTTAAAAGGTTGGACTCATCCTATAACAACTAATGAAAAGAATAAAGTAGTACTTAAAGATCTGTATGAGTGGACAAGGCTAAAGAAGAGGGAGCGCTTGGTAATGCCCAAGCAATGCATGCAATTTTCAATGTTGTAGATGAAGGACATTTTAGTTTGATAACAACGTGTGAATCATCAAAAGAAGCTTAGGATACATTACAAACCATACATGAAGGATCACAGTCGGTGAGAGCATTAAAACTTTAAATGCTAGCTACTAGATTTGAAAACTTAAGACGGAGTAAAATGAAACTATTGGTGATTTTCATGAGTAGTTGTGTTATATCGCCAATCAAACACATCAACTTGGCAAGAAGTACTTAAATTTGAAACTTGTCAAGAAAACCTTGAGATCATTGCCTCCTAGATACATACTGAAGATTACAGCTATTGAAGAAGCTCATGCCATTAGTGGGTTATCTTTGGATAAGGTAATTGGAATTCTCACAAACTTCGAGAAGAACTTGTTGACAGATAAGCTTGAGAAGAATAAAAGATTGGCACTCAAGTTGAAATTGCTAAACCTATGCATGATTTAAGAGATGATTCGGAAGAAAATGAAGATTTGGTGTTGCTAATAAGAAATTTTAATAAATGGATGAAGAAGGTGAAGAAAGATAGACTTTAGTTTAGGCAGAATGATGGGAGTTCATCCAACTATAATTTCAAATAACAAGTCAAAACTCTAAAAGGTGAAAAGAAGGCAAAGAAGATATAATGTCATGAGTGTCAAGGTTTTGGGCATATACAAACGGAGTCTGCTAACACTCTTAAAAGGAGAAAGGGAAGTCTTACACCATCACTTGGAGTGAAAGCGAATTTGAAAGTGAGTATGGCAGCGAAGAAGAAATTGTGAGTCATCATGCTACGTTGGTTGCTTTATATAAAGAAAGTTCAATTGCTTGCTTAGTAGTAACCGATAAAGAAACTGAAGATTAAGATGTTTCAGTATCAAACTCTAATTTTGATAATGTTAGTGATGATAGTGACTCAGAATTTAAAAAGGAAGATGTCTATAAGGCCTATGAACTAATGTATAGAAAATGGATGAAGACGTGTGAACAAAATGAGAATTTAAAGGGGGAGAATTTTACCATCAAAGATGTTATTCATGATTTAGAGAAGAAGTTATATCAATAAGAAATGAACTTAATGAAATCAAGCTAAAGTTGATCAATACAGAGAAAGGAATAAAAATGTTGAATGGTGGAATCGAGAAAGTAGACGAATTGCTAGAAATTGGGAAAAACAAAGGGGATTTTTAAGGTGTTAGATATAAAGGTGAATGCTCTCAAGTGAATAATGGGAAAAATGGTGAAGTTAGATTTGTCAAAGAAGCAAGATCAATTAAGCAAGGAGAAATTTCAAAGAGAAGCAAAAAGTTTATGCCTACATGTCACTTTTGTGGTATAAAAGGTCACATAAGGTCAAATTACTATAAGATGCTACAAATACTATTCCATAATGCTCAAAATAGAAAATCTAGACATCTTGAAAGAACTTTTAGCAGCAAGAACTTGTGGCTCTTAAATCCACGGGTGTTACTTCTCATAATGGATGGGATTTGACAACAGGTGTTTAAGGCATATGACACGTGACAAAAGCTATTTTAAGAATTATCAAATTTGTATAGATGGTCATGTCACATTCGGTAAGTAGAGGAACTCTTTGCATGGATGGTTTGAAAGCTAACTTGGTGAGTATTAGTTAGCTTTGTGATGATGGGTTATTAGTCAAGTTTACTGGTGATGAATGCAAGGTGTTAAATCAACAAGGAGATTGTATAGTAACTGTAAGAAGATCGGTGAATGATTGTTCTATGTTTCAGGTTATTACTTTATACAATTCAGCCGCATACGATGATATGACTTTATGGCACCAAATGCTTAGCCATGCCAATTATGATCTCATCAGCAAGTTGAGCAAATCTAAAATGGTAAGAGGCTTGCCTATGCTGAACAAAGATGACAAGACTATTTGTAGTGTTTATCAAATAGGAAAACAAACGATAGTACCGCATGAGAAGTAAGAAACATTACAACTTCTCAAGTACTAGAATTGATTCATATGGATTTGGTAGGCCCGACATAACATGCTAATGTTGGTGGGATGAGGTATTTCTTAACATGTGTTGATGACTACTCAAAATATTCTTAGGCAGTTTTCTTGAAAGAAAAATTGGATGCATTTAAAGCATTTATAAGCTTATATGTGTGGTTTACAAATTAGAAAAATATGGCAGTTATAAGAATCATATATGATAATGGAAGGGAGTTTGAAAATGTAAGCTTCAATAATTTTTGTGATAGACATGCGATTATGTAAGATTTCTCAATGCCTAAAACGCCATAACAAAATGGAGTTACAAAAAGGAAGAATCGCACTCTTTAAGGGATGTCTAGATCTATGCTAAATGAAATAAAATATCAATGAGATTTTAGGCAAAAATAATAAACACAATGTGTCAAAACATGTAACAGAATTCATCTCAAAAACATCTTAAACAAGACATCTTATGAGTTACAGAGAGGAAAGAAACCGGATCATGGCTACTTCCATGTGTTTGGTAGCAAATGCTTCATTCTCAGAGATCGAGAACAACTTGGGAAGTTTGAAAGTAAGAGTGTTGAGGGCATCTTCCTTGGATATTAAAACCACAGCAAGGCATATCGTGTGTTCAACTAAAGAACTAAGATGGGGAATTTATGAATGTTGTTGTAGATGATGTGCATTAAATGATTGATAAGGTGGAAAAAGATAATCTTCCAAATCAACTTCACACATCAGAAGATTAGAGGTGTAACAAAGTTAAAAGCAGAGAACATTCAGTTAAAAGTAGAGAACATTCAGACTCATAGTTAGTTGTTTCCAGAAAAGAAACCAATTAGATAGAGGACCAATTGTTTGTTTCTGAGGAAGAAACTAACTAGAGAAGAACTAATGCTATTGATTCATCTGATGTAGAAACAAACTTGGTGGATAAAAAAGACTCAAGGCAATGTGATTTCAATAAAGATACTAATCACGATTCAGATGATGTCATTCTATCGAGAATATGATTGGTGAGATTAGTGATAAAAGAAAAACTAAAGAAGGAAAAAAATAGATTACTGGGAACTTGTAGGACTTATATGCTACACTTCTTCATTTGAACCAAAGAATGTGAAAGAAGCGTTGCAAGATAAATTATGGGTTACAACAATGCAAGAAGAGTTAGCATAGTTTGCTCGAAATAATGTTTAGGAATTGGTGCCAAGGCCATCAAATGTGAACGTGATTGGAATAAAATTGATGTTTTGCAAAAAAGTTGAGGATAAAGGTAATATGATGAGGAATAAGGCCAAGTTAATTGCTTAAGGATACTCTCAAATAAAAGGCATTTATTTTGAAGAAACATTTCCCCCAGTAGCAAGGCTTGAGTCAATTAGACTTCTTTTGGCCATAGCATGTGTGAAAAGATTCAAACTTTACCAAATGGATGTGAAGTGTGCGTTCTTAAATGGATTTCTACAAGAAGATGTATATGTTAAACAGCTAAAGGGTTTCATTGATCCGGTGCATGTTGATCAAGTGTACAATCTCAAAAAGGCTCTTTATGGCCTCAAGCAAGCACTAAGGGCCTGGTATAAGAGACTTACCCAATATCTACTTAACTAAGGATATGAATAAGGTAGTGTGGTTAAGACATTATTCCTAAAAGAATGTAAATCAGATTTGATGATTGTACAAATATATGTAGATGATGTAGTGTTTGGCTCCACTCATCCAAAGATGGTACATAGATTTGTGAAGATGATGACAAATGAGTTTGAGATGAGTATGGTAAGAGAATTGTATTTCTTCTTGGGATTACAAATTAAGCAAGTAAAAGATGGTATCTTCGTGTCTCAAACCAAATATGCAAAGAACTTGGTGAAGAAATTTGACCTTGAGAGTGTGCACCTTGTTAGAC
This sequence comes from Erythroxylum alaternifolium, assembly GCA_027478495.1. Taxonomy (NCBI): domain Eukaryota; kingdom Viridiplantae; phylum Streptophyta; class Magnoliopsida; order Malpighiales; family Erythroxylaceae; genus Erythroxylum; species Erythroxylum alaternifolium. Next base: position 5,518,488 of record JANIIA010000007.1, on the reverse strand, counting down.
AAGCAATGAGTATCTTAACAAAGTTGAATAAAGATGATCATGGCAAAAGTGTTGATATGAGTCTATATAAAAACATTATTGGGAGCTTGCTTTATCTAACCATGAGATTGGTTGACATTTGTTATAACGTGGGAGTGTATACATGTTATCAGTCTAATCCTAAAGAATCTCACTTGACAGAGGTAAAGCGGATTATCAAATTTGTGAGGGGTACTTTAGAGTTTGGATTATAATACTTATATGATTCTACTACTCACTTGGCTGTGTAGCACCCCAACTCCCGCTGAACCCGAACCCGATATCGATAGTGATACCCGGATCCGTGCCCCGCGAGGGTGGCG
>JANIIA010000007.1:5506161-5518047 GCA_027478495.1 Erythroxylum alaternifolium | reverse complement strand
CCAAAATCCATAATATACCATATTAAACTCCAAAAATTTCTAATTCATAAATTCTAATTTATTTCCATGCTTGATAATCTAATAAAATAATTAAAAGGAAATAAAAATATAAAAATTCTAAAAGCGGGATCCAATAGATAATAAAAGTGATATTCTAGCATTTGAGAACCAAACATATTTATTTGAAGTATCATTTCATTCGAGAGTTGGTAGAGACTAAAGTTGCAGTTCTTTCCTATGTAACAACTGAGAAGCAACCGATTGACATTTTCACCAAACCTCTTGACTCTATGAGGTTTGAACTTCTTCATGGGGCACTAAGACTCTGTGCTTTACAACTTTGAAGTTTATTGAAGTAAGTGTAAAAAATAAAGATTAAAAAATTAAAAATGAAGGGTTAACCCTAGTCTTTTTTTATTCTTTAGAAAGTTGCCCCCTTCGTGTTCAGCCCCTGCTTCTCGGCTTTGTTGCTACCAGTAGCTCACCTCTGGCATCTATCTTCCTCCTCACACAACAACCATGGCCAAGCCTAAATGCCCAACATTTTCCCATCCTTCGGCACGTGCATCGATTGCCTCTCCCTTTTGAGCTTGTTAAGACCTGCCAATCATAGAAGTGTTGCCTCAATGCTCGGACCTTATACGGAAAAATCCTCTTCGAGTCCAATTGACCACTGAAACTGGTTCCTCCTTGATAGCACCAATTGTGCTTCCTAATCCTTAATCAATTCCAATGCTACAATCTAGCGATGCAGATATTCAATGTGTCTTATCTCATCTTATTGAGGAATCCTCAATTGACGACTCTTCCTCTACTTCTAACCATTCTCATGTTATGCCTAATGAGCCACCACCACCAGTTATTTCTAATCAGCATGTTATTCCTTCTTCGTTTAAAGGCTAAGTGAAATCACTGGCTCAAAATTCAGTTCGAATGCCTTGCCATCAACATCTTGCTTACTTCTCAGTGGAGCAAGCTTTGTCCCCTAAATTTGACTCCTTGGTAGCCCAACAATGATGGGATACTCTCGCTTCAACCGAGTTTGTTCCTGATCATCCCATGAATTTAGATGAGTATACACAATTTAATTTGGATGCTTTGTTGATTGAGAGAAATTCATTACATGCTGCTTTATTGCCACATCACTTTGATGCTAAGTTGGTGCGAGAATTTTAATGCAATTTAGATAAGGGAGTATAGGATGATAATGCTTTATGCTTGCATATGATTTATGTGAGGGGGAGACAGATTAAGATTGATCTTGATTTGTTGAATGCATTTTTGAGGTTTGTGAACTTAATTGGGGATTAGTCTTATAAGGATGGATTTAAAGTGAGTAATGATATGCTGGTGGGTGTATTGACTGGTGTAAATTGTCATCTTGGCCTTCTGCTGCTACATTAAGTGCTTCTGAATAAGCTTTTCCTAGCTAATTGGATGCCCAGCACACATATTGTGACAGTTTATCTTGCTCAAGTTAAGATTATGTATGTGATAGGCACTGGGGTTAAAATAAATATGGGGAGATTGATTATTGAGGGTATGATGGCAAGTGATAGTAAACAACAAACATTATTGGGTTTTTCATGCATGTTTAATTACTCAGTTTTTGCATGCTCAAGGTGTATCTCGTGTTGATTCTGAGGTACTTGAGTCAGTGTCTATCTTGCATATCTCTCCTCGGATTCTTAATGTCAACAAGTAAGTTCAGGTGGTTGACTTGTCATACTCCTCATTTGATTCCTCCACATAGCCTGTTCAACCTTCTACATAATACTTATGCCTCCTTATTTGTTGAAATTAATCACATTGAAGGCATTTTTCACACAGGTATAACTGCTCTTCAATAACTCAAACAACAAGTTCTTCATTCCGCTTCGTCCTATGATTCTTAGGTTCTTTTGTCATTCATTTGTCCCAAGGGGGACATCAAAACTTGGTGGCTATTTTTATTTTTCTAGCTGATAGTTGACTGTTGACTTGTCCCTAACTTTGACTTTGATTTTTTGGATAGCTATTATCATGATCGTTTATTCCAGGGGTAGTTTCCATTTCTATTATTCAAGGGAGATTTTGATATGACAAATAATGACAGAGAGGAGGAGATTGATACAATATTCTATTTTTGACATTATTCATATTTTAATTTATTTGGGATATCTTTTGCAATAAGGAAGTTGATTTGGTATAGGATTCTACTATTTTAGAAGTTGATTTGGTATAGGATTCTACTATCTTATAATATGTGGAATTCTAAAAGTTAAGATATTTATAGAAGGATTCTTTAAAGAATAAAGAATCATAAAGGATAAAGGACTTGTGATACATTAATAAACAATCTATGGTATGAAAAATTATTATCAATTTTTGGCTGCTGAGCTTTGGTGCTTTTAGAGATCAATTACAACATTTTACAGCAGGTTTTTGTTTAAAGACTCTCTATGATTATGTCTTAATGTTGCTACGCACATAGTGTTAGAATGTCAAGTGTGAGTAAGAATCTCACATTGGAAAGAGATGAAACTAGTGAAGGATATATAAGTGAAAAGGACCCATAAACCTAATGCTTTAGGTTTTGGGTTTAAGTGTAGTGTTAAAGCCCATGAGCATGTTTCATCACTAGGCCCATAATGTAGATCTCCCATAAAAGTCGGTTTCTCAGATCCAATAAGTGGTATCAGAGCTGATGGTTTGGCAAGGGACAAGTATGGAGATGGTAGTCGAATCCTATGCTTATCTCCCCACGAAGAAGAGCAAGGAGACTCCCGGTGGGCCTAGAAAAATAGAGTAGATGGGCTCTTAGTGACGCCACATACTCGAGCTACTAAAAATGCAGAAAAAGGCTTTCGCTCAAAGGGGAGCCCAAGCCCAATGTGGAAGTTCACACTTGAAGGGGAGATTGTTGAGATGTTAAGTGTGAGTAGGAATCCCACATTGGAAAGAGATGGAACTAGTGAAGGACATATAAGTGGAAATGACTCATAAACCTAATGCCTTAAAGTTTTCGGTTCAAGTGTGGTGTCAAAGCCCACGAGTATGTTTCATCACTAGGTCCATTATGTAGATCTCCGATGAAAATGGGTTTCCTAGATCCAACACATAGGAGAGTTTTTCATTGACTCAGGTGTCTTTGTTTCTTTTCTTCTTGATTTAATCACTTGAGTTCTTTTTTTTCATTTTTTGTTTTAAACTCCTCTGTTGAAGTTAGCATGAGTTGGTCATGCTATTAAGTGTGAGATACTTTCACGGGGTGAGTACAAGTGGATAGCTTTAAGGAGTTAGTGGTGTCGGCTCCATAATAGTTTTGAATAAGTTCATTGTACTATCGTGAAAATTAATTAATTTAGGTGAGGGTTCCACAGACGTAGGTCATATGTGCCAAATTGCATTAACAGATAGAGGTGATGAGGTACAACTATTTTTCTATTAGAAAGGATTACAAGGAACAACTATTTTTCTGTTAGAAAGGATCACTAGACTCCTTGATACTTTATTAATCTTTTTTTTAATTACCAATCTTATATGACATCTAAAATTTTTCCTTTTTATTTTTTCTTTTCCCTCTTCAAATTTTATTTACTTATAATATTAATCACCACTTCTAATATGAATTTTCTTTTAAAAAATTGACTTTATGATTAACCAATACATAGATGGTCATCTCAATGCACACAATTCATTCATCTAGTTAAATACGAAAATTTTCTAATGATTCTCTCTGTTTTTTTTAATCTTGATAATAAGTTAGAAAAGTTATAAAACCAATTTATTTTAGGTATGAACCTGATCCATAATTTCAAATTTGATTAAACTTTGGACTAAAATTCAAATTTTGAGCCATAATTCATATTTCAAATCAAATGTATATAAAATTTGACTTAAATCTTAATTAAATTAGACTTTACTTATCTATCTATCTATCTATCTATCTATATATATATATATATATACACACACACATACATACATACATTCGATTTTTGTTGTTTATGAGTACCTCAAATAAATGCAGGAATTAGAATGAATAAGGTATCCGATAGTTATAGTTATAGTAAATTAATAAACAATCTGTGCAAGAGAAATGTGCTTCTTAATCGTAAAATACTTACACAAATAGCTATATTAAATAGGAATTGTCTTTATATGATTTTGAATTACATTATAATATATACATTCGATTTTTTCCGTTTATGGGTACCTCGGATAAATGCAAGAATTAGAAGGAATAAGGTATCTGATAGTTATAGTTATAGTAAATTAATAAACAATTTGTACAAGAGACAGGTGCTTCTTAATCGTAAAATACTTGCACAAATAGCTATATTAAATAGGACTTGTCTTTATATGATTTTGAATGACTTTATAAAGAAAAGTAAGGAAATTGGATGGAAGCTATCCAAGTCTTTTACATAAACTTCACTGATTCATTTCATATTTTGATTCAAAAGGAAAAAATATGCAAGATTGGTATATCCTTTGAATCTAAATTTGAAAAAGTTTTTATAGAACTCATTGCTTTGCAAGATCTGTCAACTGCTCAATAGAGAATTTATATCTAAATAGATGAATGAATATGAAGAGAATATTATAGATTGATCGATATTAAGCCTATATCTTTATACAGATCTTTATACAGTCTAAATATATTAGGATTTATATATTAGAATAACAAAACAAGATCCGATAGTATGGTAGAAAGAAATATATATTTCTTTCGACCACATTATCAGATCTTATAAAATAGTGTTGATTCTAATCCACCCTTATTTATCTACGTTATCTACGATGCAAAATTGGAATTCTTTGCATTTTTTTCTAAAATTAGCGGAAGGATTCCTTTACTAATGCAGGGCAGTCAACTCCATTTGTTAGAACAACTTTCATTAAGTCTCTGGACCTATCATTTTTTTCTATCTTTATAAAATTTTGTTTGTTTTCGAAAAATAGGATTTGGCTCAGGATTACCCATTTTTATTCCAGGGTTTCCTGAAGTTGAAAGTTATCACTTAGTAAGTTTTCATACCATGGCTCAATCTACTGGAACTGTTGAAGTCATTAAATATGGATTCTTATAGTTTCCTCTTATTTATTATTCTTCTTTATTATATATATCCTATAACAATTTGTCCTGCAAAGAATTTTTGGAAATGTTCCAAGTATTAAAAATTATATCATTGATTCAATAAAGAAGTTTCTCATATACAAACTCCTTAAATTTCATATGAAATGGAACAATTTTTTATCCAAACTTATGCTAATATTCAAGTTATAAAACTTCTACAAATAAGCTTATTTGGTTTTAGATATAGAATAAGTCTTCCAAAGTTGTTGACATGATATATATTGAAAAATTTTCATTTCTATTAGTATAAACCAAGATTTTGAATTGCAAATTATAAGTTACATTTATAGTTGATAATAAATATAAATTTAGTCAAATCAAATTTTAGCCTAAAGTTTGATTTTAGACCAATTCAGTGAGTTTATAAAGTTTATAATTTTTTTATCTAGACTTAAATTCTATTTAAAACTCAATCAAAATCGACTTTACCTTTTTAGTTCAAGTTAATTCAAATATGAGTTGATTCCAAATCTTTTTGACATCTCTAATTACATTAAGAAAGCAATTGCAAGATATAGATAATCAAGAATAATATGAACACTGTTATGAAAAATTACCATAAGAGCTAAACAAAAACCATGGTAAAAAAATGTTGTCGTGTTAGTTTTGGCTCTTGAATCAACTGCTTCGTTCACAATGAAGGTAGTTTTGATAAATTCTTGGTATGAAAACCCTTGCTTTCATTCTCATAATAGCTAAGAATAAATACAGTACAAAGAAGAAATTAAGTTTAGCTAAACTAGGAAAGTAGGAAACAACTTCTTAAATAAAAGCCTATAATATCTATTAGTCATATATACAGAATACACTAAATATTACAAACATGTACAGAATATTAATATCTCCCTATACTCTCGCTTAAGTTAGAGCATGTAAATTGCAAATGTCTAACTTGCTAGTAAGATACGTGAACTGTTGTTGACCCAATGCTTTTGTGAAGATATCTGCTCGTTGCTCATCTCATCTGCTTTCAATCTGTGATGAATGAAATGACAATCAACTTCAATGTGTTTCGCACGTTCATAAAATACTAGATTGGAGGCAATATAAAGAGTCGCACAATGTCATATAACAAATGTATGGGCCGTGAATGGGCGACCCCAAGAGCTAAAGGTAGGGCCTTAAGCCAGGTGAGTTCACATGTATTGGTAGCCATAGAGCGATACTCAACTTCAACTTAAGGAGCGTGAGACAGTTTACTATTTCTTGGTTTTTTAGGAAATTGGTGAATGATTAAGTAGAACAAAGTAGCCAATCAAGGACTGTCGACTCAATGGACAACTGACCCAATCAAAGTCACAATAACCATACAACTGCAAGTCACGATCAGCTCATATGAGAATACCTATCCAGGATTGCTCTTAAGATGACATAGAACTGCCTCCCAATGATCAACGCGTGGACTTTGTATGAATCCAGCCAAGATATGTAAACAATATCTAAGCTCAGGCCATATGATAGTCAAATAGTTTAATCGACCAACTAGTCGACGATATGGTGCCAGGTCAATCATTAGCGGATCAGAGGTAAGAGTCAAGTGACGATTTTGCTCAATAGAAAAACTAGCAAGTTTGACACCTAGAAGTCCTACTTTAGTAACAATATCAAAAGCATATTTATATTGACAGAGAAAAATATCATCAGAATTCTGCGCAACTTTGATGTCAAGAAAATATTTCAATTTACCAATATCCTTCATGTAGAAACAACAACTGAGGTAGACTTTATGATCACGAACAACATCAGGATTATTGCCTGCAATGACTAAATCATCAACATATTAAGACACACAAGCTATCACCTCCTCGATGCATGGTAAAAAGAGAATAGTTAGCATAATTTTGAGAGAAACCATAGGAACAAAGAGAAGTAGCCAACTTTGCAAACCAATTACGAGGTTCTTAACAGAGACCATATAAAGATTCCAAAGATAAAAAACTTTGAAAGGAAGTAGCGAACTCGAGTAGTAACCTCATATATACTTCTTCATCAAGATCACCATGTAAGAATGCATTGTGAACAGTAGCCATCTTGGCAACAGGAGCAAAAGTCTCATCATGATCGATGCCTTTAACCTGGCAATTTCCCAAAACAACTAAACAAGCCTTCTGACATTCAATAAAGCCATTATAATTATATTTGACACAATAAACCCACTTACATCCAATAGCGGTTTTATCAGGAGGCAAATCCTCAATTGTCTAGGCACCATTCCGTTCAAGGGTGTCAATTACTTAACATATGGCCTCATGCCATCGAGGGTCACGCATAGCATCACACTAACTAGTGGACTCCATCCCTGCAGAAATAGTTGCCAAAAAAGTGAGATGTTAGGTAGAAATTTTATCATAATTCACATAATAAGCAATGGGATAAGGAGTACCTAAGGATGTTAAAGGAGAATAGAGTGGGGGGTTTCTAATTGTTGAACCTTGTTAGTGCAAACTTAATAACGTAAAAGAACAGAGGCTTTCTTAGTGCGATGACTATGACCCAATGTTTCACCCGTATTTAACCCAAAATATCATTCACACTAGTGCTTATATCATTTATGGAAGGTTGTCCAGTTTTAACAGGAGTTGGAATATCACTCCCGCTCAAGGGATTAGGATCTGGAGCTTAATCAGACTCCCAAGTATCAAAATTCCATTCATCATCAAAAGTACAATGCAAAGCAATCAAAGATGTATTATGAATAGAAGAAGAGGGGAATGTGGGTTGAGCATTATTAACAAAAAAAGGAAAGCTATTTTCAACAAATTTGATGTCACAAGAGACAAAATGTCGCTCAGTTTCAAGATCATAGACTTTCCAACCACCCTTTTTTTCATGAGGGTACTCCAAGAACACGCATTTCTTACTTTGAGCTTCAATTTTGTTTTTGTCCCTAGACTTGTAATGTGCATAGCATAGATGCCCAAAAACTCGTATACGATCATAAGATAGGGTTTATTAAACAGCATCTCATAGGGATTTTTTTCGTTATTAAGCATAGTCAGAGTTCTATTAATCAAATATCCTCCTGTCAAAGCACACTCCCCTCAAAACTTAATAGGTAGATTAGCATGAAAGTATAGGGCATGTGTAATTTCAAGAATGTGATGGTGTTTTCTTTCAAGTCAACCATTTTGTTAGTGCAGGAATTTTGAAACAAAATTTCATTCTTCTTAAAGTATGATTTTGATGGTTTAAACTCAATCCTATTGTCACTGTGCACAATTTGAACAAATTTAAGAAACTAGTTGTGGGCTATAGCATAAAATTGTTTGAAAATAGTGGTCACTTTACTCTTTTTAGCCATCAAATAAATCCACATAGCACGTAAAAAATCTTCAATTATGATCAAAAAATAATGAGCTCCACATGAAGAGGCAACACGACAAGCACCCTAAACATCATAATGTGCCAATTCAAAATGCTCCAAATCATGACTATTACTAATACCAAAAACATCTCATGTCTGTTTAGCTCAAAAACATGCATCATAAGGCTTATTCTGACTATAAAAAAAACTACTACTAGAAACATTAGGTACAAAATGAACTATTTTATAGGAGGGATGGCCCATACACTGATGCCATAAGTCGGCGGAGTCCACCATCTTCGCTTGATGTGTTTAAGCCTTTACTGCACCATAGAAGTAATAGAACCCACCACATCTCTCACCCACTCCATTCAGCATCCTCAAAGTGTGGTCCTATATCACACAAAGCTGGTTAGTGAATATGACACGACATCTCAAGGCATCAATCGAGCAACAGATATGAAATTGCACTCCAATTGTGGAACATAAAGTATATGTTCTAAAATCAATCCTTCAATATAGGTAGTGCCTATATGGGGGGCAAACGCAACTTTACTGTTTGGCAAACCAATAGGGGACTTAGGCAATTCAATCAAATCAGTCAAATAAGATCAGTTTTTGGTCTTATGATATGATGCTCCACTTTCAATCAACTAATTATTACGATTTTCCTTACCAGTCAATTTTTCAGTTGTACTTGTTTTCTTACTTAAACCAAATATAGCAAGAACTAAACTCCAATGCTTAATGGTAAAAAATGAAGGTTGTACTGCCTCAGTTACAACAATAGCAGAACCTAAGGAACTGGCAGTTTCACCTGAATAGACTGCATTCACAACAACACCTGAAGCACCACGTCCTCATCCTGTCACAGCAGCACATCCTCCCCCTCGTCCTTTGTCATTAGTAAGGCACCAATCCTGATATTTTTCAGTTACTGCAAAATAATTGGACACTTCGTGCCTTCCTTATTACAATTAGTACAAAAGGGCCTGGAACCTCCTCGCTGTGTTTAATTCTTCCCTTATGCTAAGGATGTTTGTGCGAAGGTTGCCATATAGATCATCATTTAAAACCATCAGAAATTTATGGGTTTTTTTGATTTCAATAGTTCTTATGAATTGTTTGGCCAAATTACACGTGCACTGGGCACATTACTGGAACCTACAAATTCATCCTAAGAACTTTGAATCATCCTAAATACCCCGTCACAGTCTTTGCTTTTTGCTTGCAATTTCTTATGGCTTCTTTTAACTCGTGTACTCTTATTGCATTAGGTGTGTCAAATCATTCTTTTATATCATCCCACAAATCTTTAATCGAATTAAGATAACCTAAGTTTGAGCGAAGACCCAGACTTGAGGCTATGTTTTGTTGGACGTAAGGTTTTTAATGGAATGGAATGGAATATAATCAAATGGAATGGTTTATAATTGAATGGAATGTCAATGGATGTAATAGTAGAAAATTATTATTTTGGAGGGATAAAAGGGTTCATAATGTAATATAGTGACATGTTGTTTGGATGAAGAGTTTATAATGTAATATAGTATAACGTTGTTTATCATTTTACATTTCATCCAAACCCTCCAAATCAGAGATTTTTTATTTTTACCCTCCTCTTCCATCCCATTTTATTCCATTTCATTATAAACCCTCATCCCAATTTATATAATAATATTAAATTCCATTCTATTCCATTAATGAACTTCCAAACAAACATAGCCAAAAGAAATTCATTATCCAACCAATGAACACCGAGTTTACTCTACACCAGTCTTTAAGATCGTCATCATCTTGGGTCGGTTTGTTCAAGATTATGTCAAGAAACCCCATCTTTCTTTTGAAAAGAGTTCTTCAATCCTGTAGCCCATTCACAGTAATTGGTTTCTCCCTTAAGCAAAATTCCATATATATTCAATCTGGGTATATCCGAATTATACAAAAAATATAGGGAAGAAGGATCGTTGATTTTTTAGCTTCTTCTCCTCCATTGGCTTAATTTGTTCAAGCATTTAGTAATAAAAAAAGGAGACATGCAATTTAAAGTTGAAATAATATCATGAATAGTAAGCTAAATAATGCAAGGCTTTCGGTTGTTTAGATGGTAACAAATCAATTTCTCCAACTATTTTTGGTGCAATTTTCCAATTATCTTAGCTTTGTAACTTGTACGATATTAATCAAGGGATAACAGATTTAAAAGAAAGTTTGATAATAAATTAAAAAATCTTAAAAAGTTAAATACTTGTAAATTTGTTATCCCTTAATTAAATATATTATTATAATTTAATTACAAATTATTAAAAATAATTGTAGTGTTATATTTCCTAATTAAATTAAACTAGATTTACGTTTGTATTCCAGTTTGGAACTTGAATAAAGGGTTCATGCTTGAAAATCTCAATCTGATTTTTATGCTTTTCCACGTGGAGTCGGTAGGAAGTTGCCCTTGCCCTCCTTTTCTCTTCTTTCATTTGGTGGAGACTTGACTTTTTAGTTTCTACGAAGTCTCTTGGCTCCACTCTCTTCCAACGCAATTGACGTTTCCCTCAAGTCATGCGTACCCATTTCTCCATTCCAGTTCTAGTCAACTAAACTATGTTTCAAATTCATCTTCAGGAAATTTCTTATTAGTTTCAAACCCAAAATATATTTGATATAGCTTCTTTTTTTTGGTGCTGTAATTATCACAGAGACCTTGTTGCTGAGGCAAAATGACTAACTCGAGACGGAATTACAATGGTCTAAAGAATCTAGAAAATGATAATAACCATGGACTTGAAGACTATCGGATATGCTTTGTTGGACATTTTTTACATTTTTCATAAAGTTGGACAATATTTAATTATATTTTTGATTTTTTAATAACTTATTAATTAAGTTACGAAATTTGATTTGGATAAAGATAATAAAATATCTTAAAATTTTATTTAATTCAATGAATCTTAGTCTAGATGGAATGAAGAATGTTACCAACCTCCATTGAAAAGCCTGGATCTTTTATGTCTTAAGGAAGCACTCAGACTTCGAACATGTCCATTTTCTTTGCTCGCTGTGGCTGAGGAAGGCAGATTTGGAGACATTAGAGAACTGCTGAAGGAATTGCCTGTCTCGGCTATGGAGAATACACCAAGAGGCGATACTGCTCTTCACTTGGCAGCTATGCACGGCAATCTTGAAGCTGTCAGTGCCATAATTGGCAGTCAGGACGTCGGTGGCAACACAACTCTCCACCTTGCCACCTCCGGAAACCAACTTCAAGTATTTAACAGGATTCTGCATTTCTTTATTTCATTTTAATCTTATATGAATTCCATGCTTCCTTAGCTTCCATTTTCTTTTCTCATCGTACATTTTGATTGCAATCATACACGATGTCGAGTGCCCTCTAATTTTATAACACCAAGTTACAGACTTTAAAGCTGCTGGTGGAAGAGAGTCCTAATTATCATGGCCT
>JANIIA010000007.1:5458396-5478540 GCA_027478495.1 Erythroxylum alaternifolium | reverse complement strand
TTCTTTTGAAAGTGATATCATTGTAAAATCTCTTGTGTTTTAGAAAGTGAAAATATTTTTGAGAGAGATCAGTGTTGCTCATATCGAGCAAATTTCATTTTCTGTTAAGAGCTTGTAGAGGCTAGCTAAATACTATTAGTTTGGAAGGTTGAAGAATCTTGAAAAATATTAACTTGTGAGCTTGGAGAGACTCATCAAATTACTACTTGTTTTTGTAGTGAAATACTCAAGTTTAATGCTTGGAGACTGGATGTAGGCTTGGGTTGTAAGCTGAACTAATGTAAATCGACTGCGTTCTTCTCTCTCTTCTCTTAACTTTTATATTTTTGCATTATATTGTGCGTATGTTCACTTCAGTAAGAGACTCCTTCACTATTATAGTAAGCTCCTTCATTGTTATAATATGCTCCTTCTTTTTTCACCTAGCTAAAGGATCCTTTTATTTTAACAAACGCCTTCTGTTTTAAATTAATTTTAACAAGAGTTTTCATTTAGCAGGCTCGTGTCGTTTAAAAGGTTTTATCGTTTAACAGGCTACTTTCATTTAAACAGGATCCTATCACACAACAAGCTCTTAATGTATTAATTATAGCCAGGCTCCTGTCATTTCCTTTCGAATTGAAATAACTTGCGAAAAATTTTATATACACAATTTACCCCCTCTTGCGTGGGCTTGCTTTATCAATTGATTTATAATTGATATTTGAAATTTTCTTTTTAAATATCAATTCACTCTGGCCAGAGAATTATATAAATCACTACTAATCATTAACAATAAAACATTCTCTCTAATTACTTTAGAGTGGCGAATTTGAATCCTTTATTGACTTAATTATCTCTATATGGTTCATACTGCATTCAAGTACTACCAATTTAATTATCGTAGGATAGTTCATAAGTCGGATCAAAACACACAACAATTTTCACATAAGATACCTTAGTAATTTAAAGTCTAAGGTTCAATTATACAACCATTATTGTGGGAAAATCCATAAATACATATTTCATTTGGGATCCTGATAGTCGAATCAATTCAATAATTTATTCTCTATTAAGCACACACAAATTAGTTTAAATATTTTTATACTTTAATTTACAAAATTAATTACTTTCTTTATAAGAAAGAAACATAATGTGTGTCAATTTTACCATTTCATCAATATTTCATCTTAATAAAACTACAACTAGAAACTTTTAAGAATAATACGTAAATGTAAATTGAATATCATAATTATAATCTCATCATAATATTAATTACATACTAATTATTTCACAAATTTTACCTTTAGTATTAAAACATCAAATGTCATTAATATAATATATAAAGATAAAGAACCCTTTTATTAATTAAATAATAATGTCATACATTAAATTGCAGTCAACTGATTGACTGCACGGGCATAAATTAACAATCTTAAATTGCAAACATTCTTAAACAGAAAATGAAAAAAAAAACTATAAAAAGTGCATTATTAATGACACATACATCGTACACATTATGCATCGATATTCTTGGTAAGTGTGACAAGCTGTTAGCACACGTTATTGAGAACTGACGACACACGAGTATATGCTGCTTTAATGTACTTGCACAGCATCGTGTGTGAAGCCAAACAGATGAAGACAATCGTTGCTACCCAGAGCACCATCACAAGGTCCTGAGGTGAATTGGCAATTATTCCGCAAATAAAAGCTCCGACGGACGACAACGTTAGAACGTGCAGCCCGAGTTTGAAGGGAAGGTCTTGCATCAGAATATTGATTACGGCCAGTGACGTGAAAAAGGAAACTGAATTGAATAGAAAGAACAGATGATTGATCATTACGTCATTTTTCTCTTCACTTTTGGATTGGTAAGTCTGAATAAAACCTTGTGGGGGTCTTAAAACCAATTGAAAAGTTATCATAGCCAGCAAAGTCGCCGTCACTAGTACCGCATCATAACTGCTCTTCAGAGACCTCAACCTGATAGCCTGTAAAGGTAATGGTCTGTGCTTTTGTTCTGCTTTGTCTCTCCATCTTAAGCCTCCTGCTCGATTGAGACTTTTGTTTGTGTATCCATCTTCAGGAAGGGGATCTGAAATATCCAGAGCAGTGAAACCACCATGATTCTCGGCATTGACCTCCACGAGGCCATCATAATTAGGACTCTCTTCCTCCAGCAGCTTTAGAGTCTGTATAACTTGGTATGAGAAAATTAGAGGGCACTTGACATCGTGCATGATAATCCAGTAAAACCAAACTAAAATTATGATAACTTTATCTGCACTTGATATCCTTCATTGATAATTCTTCCCGTTCAAGGAAAGAAATAAACATAACTGCTGACATTTTCTGGTTCTGCTGCAGAAAATAAGCATCTCTGATTTCCAGGTATCACGATCAAATTCAAATATTTTACTCAGTAAATGACTCTAGCATGTTTAAAAAAAAAAAGAGAGCTAGTTACTGAGACTAAATTATGAGTTTTAGCAACAAAAAAAGATATGATAATGATCCATTACTAAACCTAAGCCGACAGCTTTAATTTGAAAACACTGATGAACCATACCAACTGCTGTCAAATTGTAACAATCTCATGATCAATTACCAATATATTTATCCGAAATAACAAAGGGCAGAATCCAGATAATTACTTGAAGTTGTTTCCTGGAGCTGGCAAGGTGAAGAGTCGTATTGCCACCGACTTCTTGACTGTCAATTATGGCTCTGACAGCTTCAAGATTGCCATGCATAGCTGCCAAGTGAAGAGCAGTATCACCTCTTGGTGTTTTCTCCGCAGCAGACACAGGCAATTCCTTCAGCAGTTCTCTCATGTCTCCAAATCTGCCTTCCTCGGCCACGGCGACCCAAGAGAATGGACATGGTCGAAGTCTCGGTGTTTCCTTAGAACATAAAAGATCCAGGCTTTTTAATGGAGATTGGTAACAGTCTTCACTCCGTGTATCTTGGAACTGAAACTCATCTTCTGCCAAAGTTGCACAAGAGCATAAATGGTAATCTTCAAGTTCATGGTTATTAACATTTTCGAGATTCTTTAGACCATCGTCTGCGCGTCTCCAGGTACCCATTTTGCCTCAGCAACAAGGTCTCGGTGATAATCACAACACCAAAAAAGAACGAAGCTATATCAAATATATTTTTGGTTTCTCTGGCTCAAGAAACTAATAAGAAATTTCCTGGAGATAAATTTCAAACAGAGTAGTTGAGTAGAACTGGAATGGGGTAATGGGTACGCAAGACTTGAGGGAAACATCAATTTAGTTGATTGTTATTACATGAAACATGACAAGAGGAGGGAAGGCGACCTCTTAGCAATTTCAGGGGGACAAGAACCTAGCAATTTCAGGGGAACAATAACCTGACCCCTGAAATTCTTAGAAGAAGTGGACTTGTAGCAATCTCTAACATTATAAAATACTTTTTTAATAATTTAAAATAATTGAAATCTCCTAGACACCGCATACTGTAGAATTCATTGACCATACTATTTCGTGTCTTAGCAAAGAAGGGAAAAGCAAGGCAACAGCAGCTTCCTAGCAACTCTCCACCCTGGAAAAGCATAAACCCTGCATTTGAATGGAAACTTCCATGTCTGACTTCCTGTTCCTTCCAGGACTGGCGTATGACCTTGTCTAAAACTATCCGGAGATGTCTAAAAGATGGAGCCCTGGAATGATAATCTAGGCCCCGTGCAAGGCCTTGCTTAAACATTACGATCTCCTACTTAACACGAATTGTTTTGATCTATAAATTTAAAAAATTTAAGATCAAAACGATGTCTTAAATAAAAATTACTAAAATAAAGTTATTGTTTCGAATAGGATTGGACCCGACCAACTCATTACCGCGCCTGTTCAACTCCGCAGCACGAAGAATAATTTATGAAGATACAATCCTTGGAGCAGTCTAGGAGAAGCACCTAGAACTAGAATATCCATGGCCATAACCAGAGCTAGGTAAGAAAACTGTATTTGGGCATCCAAACGGATCAACCATTGGATCCAAAACCTAGAGTAAGTTATCTCGGAATAGATCAACGGGTTCATGCTCAAGTTACAAGAGAAACACCGCAAAACCTCTTTTTTTTAACTTTGAAGATAAATGTGCGAACGAATCTTCTTCTGTATGATAATGGCTGATCAGCTGGTTTAACGCGAAATGGAACAAATTCTGTTATATACATGAAAGCTTCTGATTACAAAAACACAAGACTATCTCGACTCAGATGTATCATCATGAACAATGGTGTCATTGTCCTCAAATCCTGTAAGCTCACCTCAAAAAACCTCCCAAAATTTTGGCCGACTGATAAACTCCCAACTCTTCTATTCTATAAGCTTAAGTTACACAATTTACATTCGACTCAGTATGATTATCGTTTCAAATGGGACCAAATTGGGGCAATTTCCCCAACCCCTTGTAATCTGCCCACATGTTCGAACCCTGGACGAGGAGAAACAAATGTTGTCCGACAATCTTCGACTAGGCTACAAACCGGGCTCTTGACAGAGATAACTTAAATGGAAGTATCAGAAACGGAAACTACATCAGATATTGCCTAAGAGATTCACCACTCATGGATTCCATTTCCTTCAGAATATCCTGAGCAAGGGATTTGACAGATAACTCTGCATCCTCCAGTAATTCACCAAGGAATGGGATGGTCTCCGGTAGTAGTACCAAATATTCTTCTTTTAGACTATCTAGAAGGTACTTAACAATTCTTAATCCTAAAATTCGAGATCGCATCTTCTCACTCCGTGTTTGCAACAATACCTGCAACATTCCACAAAATGCGTGCAAAAGTGCCAGCAGAGTTGTGATTATTATTGTTGTTGCATTATTTAACAATTCAATTTACTTCCTTGTTATCATCATTGTACAAAAATTCTCATTCTTACCTCGTGGTTCAGGGGC
The DNA here is from genome assembly GCA_027478495.1 of Erythroxylum alaternifolium. NCBI lineage: Eukaryota > Viridiplantae > Streptophyta > Magnoliopsida > Malpighiales > Erythroxylaceae > Erythroxylum > Erythroxylum alaternifolium. The sequence goes on along the minus strand of JANIIA010000007.1, from coordinate 5,473,620 downwards.
TTCCACAGGAGGTCAGTTCCCGCAGTCACAGCCATTTGACCAATGCACACAACTAACAATTCATCAACTTCCTGGACAGACGGAATCTCTGGATGGTCTTCCAGGGACATCGGAGTTTCTATGTTAAGTTGTAACACGATCGGTTTTAGAAGAACCTGTAAGGCATGATAGTATAATAAAATTAAGAAATTAACCAACTACAGACTTTGGCATAGGATTCATATGAGAAGAGTTCATAAAAAATACATTAACACGATAGAAAATAACAATTGCGTGCAGTCCAAACCAGCTTTCTTACTTCCAGCAGATATATGCCATGTACCAAATTGTGTAAACAAATTTTGTAAGGATAAACCACTAGCTAACCAAGACAGAGAAACTTGCACTCATCATCCCAAAAGAATTTAATCATTCTCTAAATTGGTGTAAATTCTTGCATCTAGCATTCAGGGAAAATGGAAGGGAATAGACAATAGTAAAAGGGGGAATTGGTCAATTTTGCAAGCCCATTCATTTGATATATTTCTACAACCTTAAATCTGTAACTAGCACATAACACCAATGAAAACAAAAAGTTCAAAAAAATCTGAAAAAATAGGGATTATTTGGAAGTAATAATTCTTTGGATGATTTTTGCCAGGCTATACACATCGATTTTAGGATGTGGACAAACTTTTATTTGTTAAATGATTCGATGACGAAAAGTAAACAAAATATATCAGCTAGACTATAAATTACAATTCACAAACCTGGAAAGTTGAGGAGTCAAGGAACTTCAGGTTTCCAGTGTCGTGCAAAAAACATTTATGTAAGGCTGATATCACTAATGCCCTTAGATGCCAGCTTTTTAGAGATACAATGCTGTTTCCTTCTATATTATCACTTCCTGCTTCCTGAATCTTGGCTTTCTTCTTCTTCCGAACCAAACCAGTAATACTGGCACCTCCAGTATCAGTAAGATGCTTGACACAAGCCTCAAGTAAGTATTTGAAGTAAGGTACAAATAATGACCTGGGCAGAAGAATGATATTGTAAGAATATATTTTTCTGTGGTATGATATTGGAAGAATACTCAAAATGCCATTAAATGTTCTCCTAGTAATAAATATATATTTTGTTACTATTGAGAACCACATAGAAAAGAAATATCTTGATACTATTTAGAACCACATGAGCAAAGCAATAATTTGATACTCCAACAGGCTGAGATAGTAGCCTAATGCCTGCACTCCTTCCACAAGACCACATTCGCCCAACAAATCCCCTTACACCCCTCTCCCCTAGGAAACACGACAAACTAAGCAGGAAAAAAATGACTATTTGGATTTGAAGAATTGGAATACAATAGAAGACTTCAGGAAATCTAAAATGGTGATTTTCTTGGTCGAAAATTACATTGAAAAAAGAGAAAGAAATAACAGTAGGGAGTATAGATGCTGGTTTACCGATGGTTCTCAGCAAGTTTATTCACCAGAGCATAGAAAGATATCATCCTATCAACAGATCCACCCCCGCTGTTTACTGTTTCTTCCAGGTTAGACTCTGCCCATTCTATACTTCTAATAAAGAGAGGCTTGAACATGGTTTCTGTAAGTTTCATTGTCAGAGAGGTAATTGCGATAAGGATGCCTTTTTCAACAGCGTCAATATTTTGAATAGAAACGGGGTTTTGATGCCGAAGATCAAGAGCACGCAAGCAGAGATCAAATATTTTTCCATGGTAACCACCAATAGCAGATCGGTCCATTTTACCAATTAAGCTTGCCAACATCTCAAAGGCAATCACCACGCATGAATCCCCAGACTCCACAGCACTGGGATACATTTTAAGCATAGGTGGCAGAGCAAGTCGAGCCTACACAGAGAAAATAAGGATATTTATTGCAGAACCAATCAGAAACTAGGAAGAAAGACAAATTAGGTTCTATAGACTCACAGGGATTTTCTCAGTAAGGAGCCTCCGTATTACATCAGCGTGAAGTTTTAGCTTTAGTTTAGATGCTGATGTATACTCAGGGGTAAGCAACATAAGGCTTATGATATCTCCAAGATATGGATTCAGAAAACCACCAAGCTGGTCTACCACTGCCTCAAGAGTCACAAGAACTGATGGCATCAGAGATTCTCTAGCAGTTAATGCAGCAGCCGAGGTGTCAGTGTTATGATCATATTTCATTTCATGAGTTGAGAATGAATAATTTTTAGACTTTTCTATCACATTCTCCATTATTCGAGGCAGCTCAGCTAATGCTCTTGGTCCAAGGACATTAACCAGGGCACCAGTTGTTCGAAGGCAAGCAGATGATACAGCTAAGTTCTTTGAACTAATTACTCTTACAATAGGGGGAAGACACATGCTGAAGACAGAATGGTTAGAAGAAAAGCTGTGACTCAAAGCTTCAATTGCAGAAACTGCTGACAACTTCAGAGAACTATCAGAGTCATATGTTGTAGATTCAACTAGCTGAACAATTCCCAAGCACATTCTATTGAAAGACTCAAGTGAATTATCATCCATATGAACCCAATCAGCTCTTGCTTTAGAATTTAATTCTCTTCTTCTCCCGTTCTTTGCTTTGATCAAATCATGGTCCCTCACCGTATCACCGACAAGCCGAAGAGCCTGATGGCACATAGAGTAGTCAAAAAAATGAATTGATACAAGAGAATATATCAAACAATTAGCCAAGGAAATAGCTAGGCCTCTATTCCAATACATACTCAAAAAAGTCATCTGCATAATGCACACCCATGGAATTAAGTTGACATTTTTTACAATTAAATGTGAAAAATTAATGAATATTACCTACAAAAAAAGTATTAATTCCATCAGAAATTCCCAAGAAGATCAAACAACATACCTTTTTCTGCACGTTTAAATCAACATGGCCAAGTAAATTACTAATGGCCCTGAAGTAGGCCGAGGGGATCATAAATGTTGTGAGAGTCCTCAAGACAGTGTGCATACGCTCGTTCAATTTTTTCCTCAATTCAACAGCAATACTGATTTGCTTTCCTTTTGTTACCATGAGTTGCCAAAGAATAACAACATTCTCCAGTAGATCTTGCAGAGTACTCTGCCAAAATAGCAACCATAAACATAAGTGCACTTGCCATGTTCACTGCAGTAAAAACAAACAAACAAGCAATTTGCAAACAAAAAACTGGATCACAGGCATTGATCTAATCGAATATTCAAACAAAAAACTGTATGATGCAATAAACTGTTGACATTATCCTTACAATGAAGAATAAATGGTTATTAGTACTTATTAAGGGACAAAAGATATGACTTCAATGGCCTTTTATAATATGCCTCCAGAATGATAGCAGGGGTTTTAAGTATACCATCTCTTATCTGACAGTTACAACGAGTCATCTACCAGAATCTAGCCATCACCCACTAATTCTGTTAAATCACCACTGCATAAAATTCCAAAACTAGCAGGCAGGGGGGGGACAAAGGGCAAGATAACAGTCATCATTTATAGTAGCGCAATATATTCTTGAAAACACAGAAACAATTTTCAGAGATAATTTAATGCATTTATCTGACAGGAAATAGAGAAAAAAGAGTTTAGAAAATTTTTGGCACCTGTATATTGTCCAGATCTTCACTTGATTCAAGACTGAACGTAAACTGTGGATCCTGTAATTTGTTTAAGACAAATTCCATTGCAAATAACAACTGTAGAAACATTTCTTTGTGTGGATTTCCATTTCCCACAAGTTGAAGCAGCATAACAAGGGAAGGAAGCCATATCTTATATGAATACTGATCATATATCTGAACTGCAAAGGCATATTCCCATTCTCTTTGTAAAGAAGATGCAAGATCATCTGAATCATGCATATCAACAAGCCAAGATTGCCCTTTCCTTGAAATTGATGACTGGAAAAGAAGAACAAGCAATGAAGCGAAGCTATTTCGCTCTCCCAGAGTCCTGCACAGGACATATCAACTTAAGCAGAAGCTAAAAGAAGTAATGGAACTAGAACTTTGTCTAGGGATACTACCTCAGCAGGTATACCATAATTGACAACCGTCTGTGATCAGCAACCTCAGGCAATACATTCACAAAAATCTGTAAGCATAAGCAGAAATATAATGTTAGTTTGAAAGCAACTAGCCCAGCATAATACTCAACTAATGCGCAGAACTAAAACTGATGAGAGAACCTGTAGCAATTTGTCAGTATTTCCTGTCTTGGACAACCACCAAGGAACAACAGCAGATATAAGATCTTCAAAGACACGCTGGGAGTGGCTGTCAATCTATACAGTTGCAGGATACACAGCCAAACATTAAATAATTTCCTTACAATTTCTGTTTCTTTTACAGTCAAGGCTTGTTCTCAAGATGGGACAATTCAAAGGAAGAAGTGGTAAAGAAGCTAACACTTTTTCTTTTTGGAAATGACATTAATATTTCTATTTACAAATTTCACTAACAAATATTTGGTAAAAAAATAAGCACAAAATAAAGACAGAGATGCAAGCAGTTTACACTGCCAAATACGAATTTACAATAGTATAACTTGTAAGAAATCACTAGATGTATCAACAAACCTGTGTCACAGTTGATTCTCCAATCATAGTGAGTATATCCCATATATGCTCCAATATTTTATCTGGAATGACTTTCATAATGGATGTCAAAAGTGTAAATATATGGTTGCGCATGACCCCATCTTTCACAGAATGGGCACCCTTGACTAACATTTCAACATCAATTTTGTTTGTAATATCATCCTGCAAGGAGAAGAGTTGAAACAAACAAGTATATAAACAAGTTGTCGGTATAACATGTAACCATTTCCTGTAAATTCAAAAATTTGTGATGTAGGAGAAACCTTCAGAGGATTGGCATTTACAAGTGAAGCTACAATATCTTCCAGTACTAACAAAAGGGTCTGTTGAGTGTAGAACATGGTGCTAGAAATGGTCTGGGAAGTGTCAGATGAAGCATGGGACCAATTTCTGCCCTGGGATGATACTAACTCACCTGAGATGATTTTCCCAAGAAGCTCAAATAAAGGCCCTACAAGAAATTCCCTACAACATCAAAATGAATCGAGCACATTAGAGAATGCAAGTATGGAACACTAGGGCCATAGAGAGGTATAATTCAATGTCAAGAATTTGAGTGTATGGTGAAAACAGACCTGTTAGTTATATCTTTCTTCAAAATCAATATGTCAAGTAAGGAATTCAAAAGTATCAGTGCTTTTTCTCCTTTGACAACTGCAACACGATCAGAGTTAGATACGTGTAGTTTTGATTTCTTCTTCTTTCCATGTGCCGAACCAGTAGATTGAATTTCACATTCCAATATGAAGCCAAGTGTCCGCACAACCGTAGGATAAGTAATCTGCATCAGCAAGACTTCTGCTGGTCAAAGCACTGAAAGAATATAATACAAACTCAAGCATACTACAGAGGAACTTATTGATGCAAAGGGAATCCATTTTCCATCAAACAACTGTTGCACTTTTAACATTTTCAGAAAATTTTCCACAATCTATTACAAGCCAATACACAAGGATTGCAATGTAACAATCATCTCAAGTTTAAACTGCCCTCCATATCACCTAGAACACTTCAGCCACCACCAGCCCTACCAGTTCAAGATGCAGGAGACATTTCAGTTCATTCCATGATCCTCTCAGAACGTAAACCTTCAAGTAAAAATTCACAAGACCACCTTGCATCTGATGCAAGACTATCCTTGATTCTGTCTCAAAGTCGCATATGGTTATAAGGAACAGATAAAGGCTGAGTTTATGTTTGCTTCAATACTAGAACATATTCTACATGAAAAGTCAATAGATGCACAAACACAGGCACAATGGCAACAGAGGTAGAGCATGGTGGTTCAAGCATTAATCAGCATGGGCATGACATTGACATTGCCAAGACTCACCTAAAGTGATACCAAGCATGACAGCACCCAAAAAAAAAAAAAAAGCCAAGGCCACACAGAATTAGCTCCCAAAATGAATCAATATTGACAAATCCATGGAGAAAAGAACAATCAGACAAACAAAAAGAAGAGAGAAACATTTAAGAAAACAATGAAACAAACTTTTAATCGCAACAAGGCATCTTTGGTTGCATTCTGGACGTCAGCACTAGCGCTTTTAAACAAAAACACAAGCTCGCGAAACAGAAGATCCTGTTCAAAGAGAAATTACACAATTCAGTTCACACTTCCACTGGCAGAGAATCTGTAGGCAAACACTATGCCTCTTATAATTATTGATGACAACCAAAGTAAAAAGGAAAATATTTACTTAGTTCCTGTTAAGGAGATTGTTTCAGCCGAAATATGTAAAGCATTTTGCAAGTATTCCACAAGTTAATGTCCTAATTAGCCAACGAGCACAAGTATTTATAGGTAACCTGTTCTTCAGATTCCAATCCACTGTATACTTGATCTGTCAACCTCTGCAAAACAGTAAGGCAAGGATCCACGACAGCAGATTCTTCTGAACAGTGCCCGCCCAACTAAAAGATTATACATCCCCAAGCAAAGGTCATACTATCAAAGGCCAAAGATACAAAATAAACAGTCATGAAGAAAATTTGTTAAACAATGCTCACCTGTAAAGCCCTTAACACAAATTCTCTGCAAGCATGTCTCTCAACTGATGAAGGGGTGGCACAGATCTAATACACCAGATGAGGCAAACAAAGTAAGTACAAAATGAGAGAAGTTCTGAAAATGTGAAGCTTAAGGGGCATTGAAAGTTTCAAGAATTTACCTCCAGAAGAAGGCATAATATCTTGATTTCGGTTTTCGACAACTTCGGAGATGATTTATGCTCATAGTGATATTCTCTGCATCTTTTTAGGAGTTGAGACAATAACAACTCAATATCTCTAATACACATGATCATACCACCCAATCCTTTGAGTAAAGATATGATCTTTTGCTGCCAAAGATATCCACCTCAATTCTATTAAATGATCTCTATAAACAATGAAGAATCCTTTACACAAACACAGGATTTGGAAAAATGAGAGCAAATAGGAAAAAAGGACATACCTTGGCAAATGCAGAATGTTGCAGAGCATAGCCCAAAATAAATTCAAGAATACTCTCTTTTGTAGATGGATCAAATCTAGAATTGCAAGAAAGATGATGGTTTCATAAACAATAGAAAAGGATACTGTAGTATGAAGTATGCAACTAGGATAACAAATAATCAATAACACCCCGCTTAAAATTTTCCCTTACTAATCCAACAACAAAACCGAAGTAGATGAATGAAAGAAAAGGATTATTCCATTGAGCAGATACCTCTTTTCAACATTTTGTGGTACTAGAAGGCTACCACAGGATGAGCCAAGCAACGATGTCAAAAATGAGGGTAAAAATTTTGTATCCGACAATATAAGCCTTTTCACTTGAACAATGAGGCCCAGAAGCTCATCAAGGAAATGAATCCAACTTGAATTGTTCCCTGTCATCATTCCCATTCAGAATATAGCCACAGCAAAGCTGACAACATGGGAATAAACAAGCAAAATGCTTGGACATTAAAGTTCAAAGGTTATACCATTTTTCTTGCTAATATCTACATGTCGGGATAGTGCATGTAACCCTTCAATGCAGCCCATGGCAGCTACCCTTATATCCTGAAAATACAACATAGTGAATAAATATATAAAGCAGGGTTAGTTACATCAGACTTCCCATTGGTTTGAACTTTTTTGGCTTCAGTCTCTAATTTTTAAAAACTATCATACAGCCCCCTAGGTGGTTTTTGTTTCAATCGTACCCCCTAACATCATTATCCATTAGATTTCTAACAGAAAATGGGCAAACAACGTCGTATGGCTTGATTAGGTGTTACATCACATAAATGTCATGTTTGTGCCACGCATCACATGATGTCATGTGGTTTGGGAGTCATAACATCCAAATGAGTTTGACCCGCATATAGATGAAATCGTGATTTGGGGAGACGACAGCAACCATGATCATGTGTTACATGGCACAACCATGATAGGTGTTGTGCCACCCACCACTTAATCAAGCCATACAATATCGTTTTCCATTCTTTGTTACGTTTTCTAACATAGAATGAAGTTAGGAGATACAGGTGAAATAAAAACCAAACCTTGGGGGGTATATGATAGTTTTTAAAAATCAAAAACTAAAGTAAAAAAGGTGCAAACTATAGGGGGGGCCAATATAATTAACCCTATAAAGTAATGCATGTGAATGAAACAGCTGTTGTTCAGGTCAAATTTTTCATCATAACTTGAGCAGTTCAGTTATACAAAGCTAAGAAAGGTTTATGTAATAAGTAAGGTAACCAAAAAGTTTAACACAAAACCTGGCTTTGATGAGAGAGAGGAACAAGCAGTGAAGGGAAGTTGGCCAGAAGTTGAAACAGTAGCCTGTTATCAGGCTCAACACAAAGGAATGCAAAACAATGTAGACTCTCAACTTGAACAGCAAGAGGAATATCTACAAGATAAAATCCCAATTAAAAAGTATATAACTGTATCATTGAAAAGATAGTTCTACAAACTCCTTGAAGAATATACCTAAACTAGAGCTAAAAGCAATCAAAAAGATATCTTGTCAACATAACAATGGAAGAACCATCACCATGCAAGTGTGGACTAAAGCAAACTAAAAAATGACACCCCACTCGATGCCACAACTTTGATCAGAAAATCAGCACAAGTATGCCAGCAATTATATGATCTTAACCGTTGCTAGAAAATCAGCACAAATATGCCAGCAATTATATGATATTAACTGTTGACAAGCACCTTCATCCAAGAAAAAACCATTCAGAAAATCAATGGGTGAGATTTTGCATCTGGTAACAAGGTAGCACTGGTGCTCCTTGAAAACATGCTTCAACCTAGAGGAAGCAAAAAACAGAAACAAGTCTCTAAGCTTAACCAACTTCCCATCATCACCCTGGAGCAGAAAACAAATCAAAGTCAACAAAATAATTGGAAAAAGAAACAATTAAAACAAGCAAAACATCAAAATTCACGAACCAAAATGATATCCGCGGGTGCCACAGAAATAAATGCCTCCAGTAACTTCCAAAACAGGCAAATGAGAACATATGCATTTAATGTTTTGGAATCTGTATCCAGCATCTGATCTAGGAAGTTTCCACAATCCCATTGTAGTATATCTTTCTTGAACTGTTAAGAAATAAATTATAAAGCCAAAACCAAGATAAACCCAAATACAAAACAAATTACATCAACCAACCTCATTGAAAGAAATATCATCAGTAGACTCCAAAACTTCCCACTCAGCCTTCAGAAAAGAAATGCAAGCTTCAAAAAGTGCCAAAAACCGTCCACTTTCTATCAATAAGATGACAATAATATTGTCAGCCTTTTAATACCCCATGAATAATAACATAGCAGAATAATTTATACAGAATCAACGACTAAAGAAGCAAATTTCCGTCTATATTTACAAGACAACAAAATGTGAGTACCAGATGACCGGAACTATAAAGTTATAGGAAAGCTAGTATTTTAACTGAAACTCCCTACAAAGTATTTTACAGTAAAGTATTTTTGAATCTGTGGTACAAAAGTCCTCTCATCTAAATGAAGAGACCATCAGAATCTACTTAAAAAGATGGGAACACATCGCTGTTCATCTGTATTAACCAAATACAATGCTTCCTGAAACTAAATCATAAATTTTGTTACTCTATATCTGAAATCAGTAAACTTTCTACAGGTAGGCGAATTGCTAAGTTCCTTATGTCTTTAGGATACAAATGTGGCAAATTATAAGCAATAAGGACAACAGAAACTTCAAAAAACAAGTAATTGCACTGTTTTAAGTCTCAACTTGGCATGCTTACACAAAGTAGTGAATGCAAAGTTTGCTCCACCTAGCTCAACCCTCTTTATGTTTTGTGGAATCAGTCAAGAATAGATAAACCAAACTCAAACAGAACAATTGCACTTATCAGCTATCTGCTTCAAACACTAGAAATATCTGTTATATGCCCAGAACCCAACTAAGGAAAAGAACACAAGTAATCAGCCTCAAATCAACATGAAATGATTACTACAACTAAAAAAACTCAACTCACGTGCAAGCTTAAACACCTTCAACCATCATACCAAGTCAACTTTGAGTTCTAGAGACCTAATATCAAGAAATGATGTTGAGAGATTCGACTTGCAAAATGGAGAATGTGGCCTAAGAAAGAAGTGATGGAAGATCAGAGAAACATACCATTCCTTGAAGCCATAAAAGCCTGCATCAAGACCAAGAAGACCACTGTTTTTGAAAAGCCAAAATTGTTGCAGCTGTGGATAAGCCAGGGCATGTATTCATTAGGGTGCACTATTACTGTTTCCGCATAGCTGTTAATGATCTTCACATTAACTGAAGATACACTCTCCCGCCGTAATTTCTGCATTGTTTAAACATACAGAAATATAATGTAAGTTGGTTGATGAGGAACAAAAATCAGGCAGGCAAGACAAAATGTTTTCAGAAGAGAACTAAATGCCCAAGCACAAAAAATTGCAAAGATTAAAAACTACTCGCTATTTAGCAGAACTTTCTTCAACAAAATAAGCATTCTAGTTGACTAGACATGCAACAGTGGTATCTAATCTGTGTATAACTTCTCTCAGCGAGCCATTTCAAGCTTAAGAACAACCATTTAGAGTTTTAAAGCTTTAAAAACAGTTGTTCTTTTACTCTCATAAATTTACACAGTACTTCATTGTCTTAAGTTAAAAATATATGAGCAAACAGTGACAACTTTGTATAATCAATTCCCCATGGATTAACTAGCTATCCTATTAAGTTGAATACAGACAACCCCTATACTTTTTGGTGCACCAAAAGATAGACTGTCCTTGTACCAGGCCAACAACAAAATTCTGGAGTTTCATATTGACTTCTATAGTCTTAAACTATTAGGTTTTCAAAGGGTTCTGATCACACAGTCTCAAGCATAAACTTCCAAAAAAAAAAGTTTCACATAGACGAATGAATGTCCATATGAAAAAAACCAAGAGAAACAATTCACCCTCTCTTCGGTGGACACATCAGGAAGATTATGATAAAAAGGCCACTTCAATTCCTTTGCCAGTTCCAAGGCAGATCTATTAAGCTTCTCTGTCTGCATATAATAACACAAAGAAATTGATAAATCAACAAGAAAGTAAGAAATGTTTTCTTTGTTTAATTCACCAAAATGGCAATGCAGGGATCACCAAAGACAAGTATATGAGCAAAGAACCTTGGGTAAGATTAGGAGTAAAGGAAAGATAATGGTAGCAACTTTCTTTGAATGCTGATTTTGATCACAGAAGCTTGCAGTGGCAATCTTTAGTACGGAAACAGCAACATCAACAGCCAGAGATGCTTTGTCTAATGAACCTGTAGGACATCATTGATTTAGAGAAACAGTAAGGATCAAAACTATAGTGCCACAATTTTAAGTTAGCAATTTCCACGTTTCCAATTTTAATATTTGCAAAGACTAATACTTGAAAATTGCAGGAGTTGAAACCTAGCATCATGGAAGTAGATCAGAGCAATAACACTTACTTGACCAAAGGATGCTGAGACATTTTTTAAGTATATCTCCTAACAAATCAAGAAAATCTGGGGGTTTTATCAACTCAGACAATCCCTCAACAGATAATGCAGCTTGAACAACTGATAGATCATCCTCACGAAGCTGACACAGTATGGCATCTTGAATAGTTACAAGCATCTAACAGCAAGTGAACAAAAGGGAAATCAAACAAAATCAGTTAATAAACATTCAAGAACCATAATTTGATGATTCGGGCATTTTGTTGATGATGGTGGGTACAATTTATTCATTAAAAAGAAAAAAGACCCACGTCAATACCTGTCTAATGACACCACTTGTTCAACTTTATAGAAATAACTAAGAAACAAGTTACACAAGATGAGATTTGACACCAAATTGTACCTGTGAATCAGTGCCCTTGCTCTTTATAAGCCCAGATATACTTAGACCAGACAATGTGGCACGCCTTACCTCAGCCTAAATCATATAAAAACTAGTAAGAAGTTTGAAAATATGTTAATAGTACCCAACTTCACATCAAATATGTCAATAGATAATACCTTAGGATGGTTTAAAGCAAACCAAATTTTGGAATCTGACACAGAAGCTGAGAAATTGAAGTTTTCATCCAACATTGAACTCAAGACATCAAAAACTGAATCCCCTTTTTTGGCATTCTACATTAAAGATAAATGGTCAATACAACCATTAAGCAAGAAAAGCATAGGTGGAAAGGAATTGTTGTCAGACTAACCGTCAAAAAAGAATGAACTGCTAAACGAAATGCTGATGGATAATTCATGTTAATAGCCAACAAAATCTCTTTAGCCCAGCTTCCTAGCCAACAAGTAAAAAAATATCTGAGTAACAACAACAAAAATCATGATGGTGATTGAGCATGAGGTAAGTGTCAGTACAACCAACACTCCAACAGAAAGGTGAATGTTGAATAGTTTATTAAAGTTACAAGAGTAACTTACATAAATGAAAAGATGACTATGCACATGGATGATAAGATAAATGCAAGCTGTAAAATAAGAAAAATAAAATTTGCTTGGTTTTAGCATTACCACATTCAGATGGGACTGAACGGCTATTCTTCTGTGACTTTTTCATGCAAGACGAGAGAACGTTTGAGACCATAAGATCAACAAATTCTTTTACAGGAACTACGCTTATGATGGATACCAATGCATGTTGGCATCCAGGATCAGAATAACTGCAAAACAAAAATCAATCAACTCCCATGCAATGACCATTAAGAGTTCCTTACAAAAAAGTGAATAGGGAATTAACTCTAACCTGCAGTCAACCAGAGACTCCAAAAGAACAGCAAGGAACCTACTAATATTGAACTCCTTCAATAGGTCCAAAAGAATGTGAGTTATGTCCCTTCAAAATAAAGAGACATAGAAATCAGAAGAAAAAAAGGAAGAAAGAAACCTATAGGCAGTTACATGCCTCACAGTAAATGTGAAAAGAGTTGTTGGGGGCTGATTAGGTACCTAGTTTCCGAGAACATCTCCAAAGCCTTTTTTGGAAGTGAATCCACAGATTGCAACTGAAAAATTTTTCAAAATAAAGAGGAAGGTAAACCAAAATAAAAATTGCTCTTCAATATGTAACGTAAAGTTGCTGAACTCAAATTAAAAATCAGATGAAAATTTTTATAATGAGAATGTCATATCTACATGAAGCATATCATCCACTAAGCCAAGACCTTTATGCTAATACTTAGCAGAATAGTAACAAAGCAGTAATAAGAAAGAACCTATAAGAAAATTACGGGAAAATAAGTCGCAAAAGAATTCCATAAAAGCCATCTGCTTAATCAGATGTTTACGCATCTGAAACAAATACATATCAGAGAAGCAGCCAGCACCTGAACAAGGTTAATTAAGGCCATAATCGACAAATGAAACCATTGAGTTGAATCCTTTGCATCTTTCCTAGCTACATCAGATATCAATCGAACCAGACTTTTAACAAGTTTAGGAGACAACGCAACTTTAGCTGCTAGTAAACCAACAATCATCAAAGCACCCGCCTGTATAGAGGAAAGTATAGTCCACATTACAAGTAGAGGGAGCACAAGAGGTAAGCTCAAACTATAGTAGAGATATCATAGTTGACGGAAGCCAGGGAACAATAATTTAAAACCCTACCTTGTGATCTGAACTGTTTTTGCTACCACTCTGAAGTCCAGAAAACACAAATGGTAGGATTCTTTTCACAAAATCGTCATTTGCAGCCGTCAAGGAACTCAAAGCTTCAAAAACAACAGCTGTACAGAAGTTGATAATTGGCGTTGAAGGCTGATACTTTTTCAAAGGAGAGGCCTGCAGAAAAGATATTCAACACAAAAATATAATGACAGAAGTAGTGAAACAACACGAAAAGAAGCAAAATGCAAACACTCACATAGTTGCACAAGGCCTCCAACACACCCCTATCACGAATACACTGCTGCACAATAACACGCCTAGGTGGTGGTGCACCTGAGACTTTCGCACCATCCAGAAACTTCCATTTACCATTTCTACACCACAATAAATGAGATGTCAAATATTTGCATAATAACCAGAAAAAGAAAAGAAAAGCAGTGACTTAAAATTGGAACGAAGAACTCCAACCTTGTATCAACTAACTGAACCACTCGAACAAACATGTGAGTGTCATGGTAAGGAAGCGCACATAGAATCAAATCCTCACCATTGTACACGTGAACCCTGAAAAACCCCACAATTGCTAAAGAGCAATCATAATATTCTCAAGAAAAAAAAAATCGATTCAAAGGATAAAAACTTACATATATCTTCGAATCAAGTACTCGAGTGTCTTATGCGCTGAAGACAACTGAAAATGCCCAGAGAGCAACTTCAAGTATGAACTAATACTTGCATTAATTCTATTATTTTCCTCTTCCCGCATTAATTCTCTATCCAATTCTTTACTCTTATGACTAAACAAATCATTCTTGTAGTTTCTAAATCGTTCATCGACACCAACAAGAACCTCCAGACCTGCAAAGCAATCAACAAACAATTAAATGACCTGAAGAAACAAACACAAAAAGCATACGTTAAAAAAACCAATTACTGGGTTTTGACCAGAAAGAGCGATATCCAGGATAGTGTCAATGTCAATATCGGCGGCTTCTTTCGGGTCGAAGAGAATGGAGGGTTTAGTGAACGGCCGCTTTCGGGGCTCCGAATCCGTTTGTACGACGGAGCGAATCGCTTGTAATTGTGAAGCTAAACTCGTCGCCATGGTTTTTGGATTCTTTTGGCAAATGAAAAGAGGAGAAATTCCAGAACAGAGGGAAAGAACTAAAACCCTAAACCTCACGCCTTGGCTTAAACCCTAAGACCGTTTCAAGACGGTCAGTTTCTTACTTAACGCCCATCACTCCTCGACCGTTAGGGTTTATTAGAACTTGGTACATGTTGGAGATCTTGTGATGTGGTAGGGGCATTTTTGTCTTTCAGTTGAGATTGATTTATGTTGACCTAAGGAGTGAACTAACCCGGTCCAATTAAAACTTCAAAGGCCCAAAATACAAATCCTAAAGAAAATTTGTTGTAATTAAAAATGTAACAGTTGCGTCGACTGGTTAGTTAATTATGTCAGTCATTTTGTTGTGAAAGTTATGTACTT
>JANIIA010000007.1:5376793-5449977 GCA_027478495.1 Erythroxylum alaternifolium | reverse complement strand
GCTGTTTTGTTTGGAAATCCATGTAAGGAGTAACAACGATCCTGAGTGTGTCCATCTTGGTCACAATAGGAACAATGGAAGTAGCGTCTATCACCTCTGCCACAACCACCACTTCTATGACCACAACCTTGACTTCCTCGGCTAGATGAATTAGAGACCAAAACAGAAGACTCAGAAGCCGCTTGAGGATCAGTTTCTGGAGAGGGAACTTGAATTAAATGATCAATCAGTTCCTCCACTGTAGGAATATTAGGATTTGTCAAGGTTTGATTCTGAACAGATTCATAGTCTTTATGAAGACCATGGAGAATAAACACCATAAGCATATTATCTGGCTTCATTAGTTTGATTTCATCACAAAGAGATTGCACCTTGTTCAAATAAGCAGGCAAGACAGTGTCTGTCATCTGAAGTAAACGATAAACTACGAGCCATCTCATAAAGCCTTTGTATGTCATTAGCATAGACGGTTTCTGCCTTCTTCCAAATATCATAACTTGTTTTGTAAGGGCGGAAGTGGACCATCAATCTAGTCTCAATGGATTGCCATAACAAGGATACAAGCTGATAGTCAGCCCTTTCCTACTCTTCATTCTCTAGTGTAGCAATGTCAGAAACCTTCTTAAAGAGGTGATCGAATAATCCTTAGCCCAAAAACCAAATTTGTACAACATTACGCCAATCTAAATAATTCTTTCCATTCAACTTCTTCAAGGTAATGGTAGGAGACCCAGAAAAGACAAAGGAGACCAAATTCTTCTTTGGAAGCTTACGTTTGGCAGATTCAGCCATGGAGAAGACAGAAAAACAAGAAAAACAGCAGTGAAGTTACGTGAACAGTACTCACGGAGAAATAACCCAATGGGCGATGTCACAACAGTGAGTCCTAGAACCAAAAAGGTAAAAATAGAAAGAGGAGGCACCGACGAACACCACGGTGGCAGCAGCGTTGTCGACAGCAGCTTGGACACAAAGACACAATGACGACGCGTGGCGGCACCTGGGGAGGCGTCTAACAGCGGCACTTTGGTTGCTGGCCGATCGGCACTCTTTGAACCTAATGGTGGTGTTGCTTTAGACACCGGAAGGCTGGAGCAAGATAGGTTAGTGCTCACAGCAGCGGCTGAGACCCTAAACTACCAAAAGAAGAACCTTAAATGGCTCTGATACCATATGAAGTCTTGAAAAATATTTTTTTCTGTGTATTATCAAAAGGATTGTACAATATTTATATACAATGAGAGGAAATTATCATCCCTAGATTTAAGGGATTATAATATGGTAAATCTACATTCATATCAAATATAATCAACAGTATATACGAAAAATCTAGTAGTTTAGTAGTATTAGAATTCTTTCACATGAAAATAAAAGAGTAGGAGTTGTAGTTGAAATGTGTGACTATTTGTTATAGCATTGCATTGATGACCTTGTATCAGGCTCCAAGTTATCGGTTTATCCTTTGATTATGGCTGTTCGATTTATTATTTGATTATGGTTGTCAGGTTTCTCTGGCAAAATCTTGTTCAAATTCCTCCCAGGTTCTTCAAGAAAGGGCTGCAGGTTCTCTCTGGGGATTGTCAGTATCAGAATCAAATAGGTACTTACAAATTATGTTTCAGATATGTTGAAATGGTGCTCTGCGTTTGTAATTTACATGCTAGATTCGGGCAATTTACTTCTGGCTTTGATACTGACTTTCTTCGAGATGGTTGTGCTTACTCCATTGATTCTCAAATTTTTATAGTAGGCTCAATCCTGCTCTGGAGGTTCGGTTTTGAAATATCAAGCCCTTTCCTACAAGTTTGAATTCATTATTCTTATGCTATTATGAATATATTAAAGCCGTTCATATCAACATTTCAAATAACAGAACCACCGTTTCTAACAGTTTCTTTTTTCTTTATAAACATCACTAGAACTAATTTACAGTTTAATATGTGCAAATTTCTTGTTAGACCAAAGTTTCCTGTTTCCATCCATTACACTGATTTTTATATTTATGTCCTGTTCATGTAGTGTTGCAATTGGTGAAGAAGGTGGCATAGCTCCCCTCATTGCATTAGCATGCTCTGATGTTATAGTAAGTATCAGTTTCTGGGGAGCATGGATAAATTGCACCAATTACATCAATTTAAGAAATTTTTTCCTTTGTATTGACAAAGGATAGGCATCAATCAAACTTAGGGTTTTGACCATGTGCATTGTCATCAAGTGTCCCAATTACCAGGCGAACTCCAAACTTTTCTTTATTCACCAAAAACTTGTAGTCTCATGACCCCCTTGATCTATGTTTATCCTGGCAGTAATGTGACTGTTTTTTATATTTAGCTTGTCTTTTTAAACATGACTCTTTCCCCAAATCACTTGTTGTATAGCAGATTATTTTTGTAAAATGAAACTTCTGGTCCTGTGTGGAACTAGAATATAACAGAGCAAGAAAGTTATTTGTAAGAAGATCATGAAAATGAGAACTGAAATATATGGACATATCATGCCACTGCAATATAAACATAATCTTCAACATCCTCAAATTGCAGGATGTCCATGAGACGGCTGCAGGGGCTCTTTGGAATCTGGCTTTTAATCCTGGTAATGCACTTCGCATACTGGAGGATGGAGGAGTTCCGGCCCTTGTTCACCTGTGCTCTTCATCACAGTCAAGAATGGCACGTTTTATGGCCGCGTTGGCATTGGCATACGTGTTTGATGGAAGGTATAGGTACAAAATATTTACCTATAATCACAATCAATGAAAAGTTCTCATATTAGCAGTTAGTCAATAGTACATCAAGAGTGGACTAGAATGGAACACTTGCAATATCCAGTGCAAAAAAACGTTGACTGCATTAGGATGCCAGAATTGTCATCTTTTTTTTTTCTTTTTGAGGTTTGTGATATTTGATTCCTTTTGTTCAGAATGGAAGAAACAGCATCAGTTTGGCATTCATCGGGGGATGCATTAAAGATTGTAAATTTAGATGGGGTTAAGAAGATAGGCCTAAAGCGCATTGAAGAATTCGTTCTTTCATTTTCTGATCCATCAACCTTTGCTACCATTGTTGTGTCGTCAGCATCCACAGCTCTTGCACAAGTAGCAGAAGTATCATACATATCAGAGGCAGGATATCTAAGATGCAGGTAAGTGTCTTTTACCAATCAACTTCACCTTTTGTATACAATTTTTCGAACTCTAAAATCTGGTATATCAGTATTAGTATCCCAGCTAAGGAACATAATCTAGTAAATGAGACTGCATTTTTCCTTCTGACCCTCGTACATTCCTACAATTTTCCCCTTGAACTTGTGCCAGTTATCTTTGAGCTTTTTGTAATTGAATGGTATGGTGTGCATGCATGGCTGTATCTTCTGGCTGTCAATACTTTCAGCTTTTAAACAAACAATGATGTGCCTATTCGGGAATTGTTGGTAAAAAATAGGCATAGTTGATGTCTTGAACGCTTGTTACTTGATTGGTTGTGTGGAAGTTTTGTTTTCCTAAGGATAGTTCTTCTCCAGTTCTATGATAACTAGGTTCTTCTCTACCAACTTCATTCAACGCAGCCATTGTAACTATTCATGTTTCTTCTAATCCCAGCTTAGCAGAGATTGGAAGATTCGTCGCCATGCTACGTAGTCCATACCCTGTCCTCAGAGCCTGTTCGGCTTTCGCTCTTCTTCAGGTCAACCACCCTCTTTCGCTTTGGAAATCAAAGTGGTTGTTTTTCTGCAATGCAAGCATCATATCAATGATTCTGTTCTCTTCTTTCTATTACAGTTTACAATGCCGGGAGGCCGTCATTCCATACAGCACTCAAACATGCTGCAAAGTGCAGGAGCACCAAGAGTATTACGTGCCACCGCGGCAGCGGCAGCGGCAACAGCCACTATTGAAGCCAAAGTTTTTGCAAAACTCGTCTTGAGAAACCTTGAACACCACCATATGGTAGCTTTGGATTGAAACTTCATGGACTTTCCTAAAGAGTTCTCATAGTTCAGTGGTAGCTTTGCCCATCTGCAAGCAGGTCTAATCCAGTTAGGGAAGACCTCTGCAACTGCTAGAAATGCTGTAAATTCAGGATGTTATGTAAATCCTGTCTTCTTCTTCTGCTTCCTCTTCTTCTTCTTCTTCTTCCTAACTTCTCAGTCTTTAGCTCTTTAACTTAAGGTTGCTGGTTTCAAGATGAATCTTAGTATTGGTTCCTTTATTGTATTTGCTAGTACTTCCTGTATATATTGGACGGTCAGCCTGTACATAACTGAAAGTTTTGCAGAGTTCTGGTTCAGGGCATGCAGTTTTCCGGCCTTGTTACTTCTTAAGATTATCAATAGAGATAGTAATAAATTGGTTTGAATTCAAACTAATTTGGTATGTCCAAATTTAAACTTAATGGAACTTAAATAAACGAGTCTAAATTCAAATTTGTTCGGGTTTTAAACATATTTAAAAAGTCTAAAATGATTAAGGATTTTTCTTTTCTTGAAAGTTAATTTAATATATATTTCAACGTATTTAGTACACAAGACTCTTAATTGTGAGGATCTGAGGAGGGTTATTGACGTACACAACCTATACAACCTATCTCTTGTATTTTTTACAAAAAAGTTGTTTCCGTGATTCAAACTTATGATATTCTGGTCATAAATGAGCAATTTTTACTGTTTTTTATTTTTGAACTGAAGAACTCACAGTTGTTATCTTTTAGATGCGTATTAGGTAAATCTTTAGATTAACGCAATAGCTTGCAAATTACGTCAACTGAGTATTTCACATTAGACAAGTCTTATACGACATGCTCGATTAAGAGAATGTAAATAGGAGGATTCGAATAACTTTTATTAGTTGTTCCAAGGGTATCTCTCAATATATGTATATTTAATATGACAATTTTGTGTATAAAATTTAATTTAAACCTATTTTTTAGTTATTAAACTTTTTTTTATCATTGAATTTATTAAGGTATAAACAACGATACGTTCGGAAAAAAAAAAGTTGAATGCGTTAAATGTTTTTTCCTAAAGTGGAATGATTGATTTGTGTATATCATCATTCCTGTCGCTTTATCCTTTGTTGGTTTGCACATATTCCATAAGTTGGAAACAGAGCAAAGGGACATAGGAATGATTCAGGTACGAACTATTGATTATTCTGAAGTATACGAATGAGGATAAGATCATGAGTAAAGGACAATCAGTTAGTTGATTAATAATTAGAAAATGATTAAACATTACCCGCCACCTCGTGACTTATACTTGTGGAGATAGAATTGAGAGAATCAGATCTCTTATTTTAGTTACGATATTCTTATCATGTTCTATTAAATCTTATCTATATATTTATGTGACCTTATATAAACATATGGATAAGATTTAATAAAAAAAGATTGAAACAAAGTAAATGAAACTGAATATTTGACGTGAAAATTTAGTTGGACAATTTGATTGGTTGAAATCCAAAATAGCATAATTTTATCTTAATCTTTGAAGTTAGGATGACCCATTTCTAAAAATCAAAATTAACATGTGATTTAATTAATTTCGACTTAATTGAGTTAAATTATATCATTTTGTCACTTTTAATATTCAACCTGCTCAAAAGCAAGTCAAAATTTGATTGGTCAAAATATAAAATAACATTGTTTTATTTGAATCATTTACAAGTTAAATTTACGAAACGGTCTTTTTGTAAAAATATAAAAGGAAAGTTGTGTATATCATGATCCTCCTTAAACATCCCGCAAAGAGAAGAGCCTTATACACGAGGTACGTTGACTATTAATTCTGACCAAATTGAATCGAGCCAAGTCATTTTGTTAAATTTATTAAACAAATTTAGTTTAATCAAATTAAGACAATTTGAATCTCAATTTAAATTAAGACACAATCATATTATTTTATATAAATTATTTTAATTGGTTTAGATCTTATAATAAAACTTAACTTGGCATGTGACATTTATAAAGGACGATTAGAAGTCACGTCAACTTTTTTCATATCGTTTTGCCTTATAACCATAGGGTTGACTAATTATTAAAAAAATAAAACTTCCTTTTTGTTTTTAATCACTTAATAGCCTTCCTAACCCAGTTTGCACTATAAAATAAGAAAGAATGACCCCACTTTAAAAGAGGGACATTCTAATACTTCATAAAAATAAAAAAGTTAAATTTTATTTTTATTTCATGAAATTAAAAATTACTTTCTAAATAATTTATAAAATCAAGATAATTTTAAAAATTGATGACACGTAATATTTAAATTAGTATTAAGAAACACTATGAATTTTTATTATAAATATTTAAATATAAAAAAAACTAAAACTAGATGAACTTATTAATTTAGAAATATTCACTTTAAAAAATCAATAATCTTTCTAATTCAATTTGAGAATAGGAGAAAAAAGAAAGATTAAGAATGACAAAAGGGTTCAGGTCATATTCGAAACTAGGCCTCTAGTCAAACATGAGCGATGGATATTTACAAAATAGCATCATTTTGTCTTTTTAAAAAATAATAATAATTCATACTGAATCGCCTTAGGCCTGGGCTCAGCTCGGCGTATTGCCATCTCGACATTATAGACCCCTCCCACTTGTATCACTTTATAAAAATAAAAACATTAATTAATTTATTTTATTATCTAAGTAAAATTTATTATGCAATATAATTTACAATTAATTTATGAAATTAAGTGGATTTTAAAAAAGAATATGAAAATTATATATAAAATGATACAAAATATTTAAATTAATATCACTTTTTTTTTTACAAATAAAAGAATGTAACTTATTTGATAATTTGAAATCAATTGCTAGTCAATTGACTACGGCCAACCACGTGTTAATAACCAGCATGCTTAGAAGTTGGAGGACTTCCCTTTCATCTTCACTTTAAGCTTCATTAGACTATGTTTAAAGCAATAAATATTTTTTAATTTAATATGATCCAGTTGCGTGTCTGTTAACTGAGCCGTGAGTTTAAAATAAAACATTTTCTTAAACAATAATTATTATAAATAATATTTTTTTAATTAGGAAAAAAAAAAGAAAATTACAAGCTGTTGACGTGGACGCGAAACGGCCAAAATTAAAGAAGAAAATTACAACATGCTGACGTGGAAGCAATTCATTGGAAACCGCCCATAATTAAGAAAGCCCTTAGAGAAAACGAACTTATTCTCGTTTCGTTCGTGATCAGCTATCCTTTGCAGGCGTCTTTTTTTTTTTTTTCTCCCTAACCAACTCAGCGCTTTTTTCCTCATTTGCTCTCTGAATTTTCCCGGACTTTTGGTAGCGCAGCCAAACACCCTACCACGTTTTGTTTCCCTCTTTTATTTCTCGAAATCCTCACCGATTCGTATCGTCAAATGCGCGTTATCTGCACTGAGGATTGTGAAGTGAGAATCGGTACGAGTATGGAGAAGAGAATTGTGGGGAACGGGGCCGTGCGGAACGGGGTTTTGGAGAACGGGGTTTGCTCTTCGGAATCGGTCAGCGGAAGCCGCCACGTGTGGAGTTGTACGGACGCTGAGTCTTCATCTGCTGATCATCTCGTTATCATGGTCCACGGTATTCTTGGAAGGTCAGTTTTTTCTTTTTTTTGTGTTTTGTTGAGGTTCTCATTAAATTGTGAGTGTTGATTCTTGATCTTTGTTAGGGTTTCGATTGGGTTTTTTGTTCTGCTTTGTTGATCTTTTATTTCCGTTCTTTTTAATATATGAGTTCTGCGTGTGTAATTTGTGTTTAGTAATTAATGGCACCGTGGATATTGAACTGGAATACTATTTTTTCGTGATGTTTACGTTTTTTTTTACCTGGTCCAAAATACGAATTACGGTACTTGCAATCTGTGAAGTAAAAGAACTGTTACTTCTTTTGTTTTTGTTATTGTCTATTTACTGGTAGATCATGTCAAATTAGGTTCTTTTTTAGTCTGATTGGTTTGCTTATGTTGGGTATGCATTTCTTGTTCAGTGCCACAGATTGGAAATTCGCTGCGGAGCAGTTTGCTCGAAGGCTTCCCAATAAAGTGTTCGTTCATTGTAAGGAGGACCTTCTGTTTTCAAATTTAGTAAAATTCTGGATCCATTCATCTGGTTTTGATGCTTATTTGTTTGAGCTTGAAGGGAATTTGCTTTCTGTTGATGTTTATTTGTTATGTGAATTGAGATTAGGCTTCATTGATTGTAGGTAGTGAACGAAATATGTCTAAGTTGACTCTAGATGGTGTGGATGTGATGGGTGATCGATTAGCCAAAGAGGTAAATGTTATACTTTTATCACAAGACGTATAGTTAGTTTATACTTTTCCTGACTGTTGTTTTCAAGTCAGGATAGTTTAATAAATTTGCTCTTGTTCTTGTTATTGATTGACATTTCCATAATTACAGGTCCTTGACGTGATCCAGAGAAAGCCAAATTTACAAAAAATTTCCTTTGTTGCACATTCAGTTGGAGGATTAGTGGCAAGATATGTCATTGGAAAATTGTATAGACCACCCAAGACAGAAAATTTGGAGGATTCTATGGCTGCAGGTGAGGACTTAAGGGGTACAGTTGGTGGGTTAGAGGCTATGAACTTCATAACCGTTGCAACACCACACCTTGGTTCAAGAGGACATAAGCAGGTATCCTTTTTTTACAATTAAAATTAGCTTTTAGTTCTTTCAGCATAAATGGTGCACTTGATTATGATGTATATTTGTGAGTAGAGGTAACCACATTGGGAACTATTGGAAACAGCAGATGAAATATGCAGCAAAAGAAACTTAAAATGTTTCTTTTGGATAGGGACAGAATGACAAATTGTGAAGTACAAAAGCTGATGGTAATATACCATTCTAACGTGTGCCTATGCATTAAAATGTTCCTGGTTTCTTGATATTTTACATATTACTTCTCTTAAGCCATAACTAATATTGCAATAGTGTTATTTTCTTTGTCACTCATTTAAGGAGGGTAGAGGCGATGACAAACATATCATAGTGTTATGTCTTCTATCACTCATAAGGAAGGCGGATGGTAATCTTCAGATTCGTGTGTTCCATGTGAGATTGGTAAAAGGCAGCATTCCTTGCGGATTGCATCAAGGCGCTTTATAAATTAGACATAAGGGCATGTTTTAAAGCTGATTTTTTCACTTCAGCACAAATGTTTCTTTCTACGTCCATAATATCTTCTTAATAACTTAGAATGTGCAAGTATTCTTGATTCTTTTCCAATTTCCATATGAACTGGCTATATATTTATCTTTAGTATGTGTGCTTCTATACGTTTCTCGTTTGCTAGGATTAGGTTTTACTAGATTAGATTTCCTTACTAATTGTGTGCAAACTATCTATGTTTTCCAGGTACCATTTCTTTTTGGCGTACCTGCTTTTGAGAAAGCTGCTAGTCTTGTCATTCACTGGATATTTAGGAGAACAGGTCGACACCTTTTTCTAACTGACAACGATGAGGGCAAACCTCCACTGCTTAAACGCTTGATACAAGATTCTGGTGATTATTATTTTATGTATGGCTCTGACTTCCAATATGTAAAATTCTTTTTACCGAGTTAATTGAACTGTAATTCAATATTCAAGCTGCATACTAATAGTAGAACCTGACACATTTATGCAGGTCGGCATTGCGGACATTCAAGCGTCGTGTGGTTTATTCAAATGTGGGATATGACCGTATCCTTTTTGCGTGTTTGAGGTGCTCATGATTAATGTCTAGCTTTTACAATGTCTTCCAGTTTATTTTTTTGTATCCTTCACAGAAAACATATAGACATTGTGGGCTGGAGAACGTCATCAATTAGGCGTAACAGCGATCTTCCTAAGGTATATCTCCGTGCAGTTTAATATTTTGGTGCAAGTTACTGGATCAGTGCTTAATAAACTCTAGATTTGCTTTCTTTATGTAGTGGGAAGATTATCTCAATGAAAAATATCCACATGTTGTTTATGAAGAGCACTGTAAGGCCAGTGGCACTGAGCAGCATGATTTGACAGATGATAGTAGCTCTGACAAGCTGGAAGGTATTACTTCGATATTAGATCAGAACATTCAAATGCTATGATCACGTTGTGTAATTGTCTTTATCCCCTGCCAATTTCTCCATTGTGCAGGACATATTTTTGTTAATTCTTATTTCTTTTTACTGCTTTCCAATTGTTACTGATTCTGAAGCTTCTTTCATGGGACCCTGCTTCCGCAGAGGAATTATTTAGAGGCCTGTCGACTGTTTCATGGGAGAAGGTAGATGTTAGCTTTCATACCTGCAGACAGAGGTTTGCTGCACATAGTGTTATTCAGGTCTCTTGTCTCTCCTCTCTCTCTCTCTAACTCAGATACAAACAAGCGTCCTTACAGTGTCGCAAGTAGACATGAAATTTGTTTGTTAGACTTTGAACAAGCATGATGAAATTCTGAATATCTTGCAGGTCAAAGATCATGTACTGCATAGAGAAGGTGCAGATGTCATAGAACATATGATTGATCATTTTCACCTTTAGAAGTCATACAAGTCATCTCGCTAGAATCAAGGTTATGGTCGATCTATGAATAGGGGTGCCTTTAAGCTATCTACTAACTGGATCATCAAGTCTTACGTGGAGTCAATAATATGGCAATTCATCCACATTCCTTTGCTCTCTTGATACAAAAATGGTGACCCAGTCACCAATTAATAGAAATTTTGGCTATTCTTTGAATGTAATGTAAGTGGACACAAAAGTTAAATGAATACGAAAAATGCCAATTGGCATCCATTTCTTTATCCTGCAGGCATTTGAAATTTCTGATCGAAGATGAGAGAGTAAATAGTAATAGTTATTCTTTTGTGATTAGAATATTATGAGTTGACTAAAAGGAAAGTTACGTATATTTGACGAAATTGTCTGACCTTCGCAAAAGAGAACTTGTACGTTGGTTTATTCCTTGTTCCTTTTATCTTCTATAAGCTTTCTGGAACAGCTTAGCTACCTGAAACAGATGGAGCACACTCTAAAGTGAAGATATGTTTTAAAAACTCGATTCCAAACACAGAAACAAACTCAACCTTTATATATATTATAGCAATACCTCCATCTACGACTCAAAACTTGTTGCCAATGGATTGCTTTGATCCCTACCAGATCACTTAGGTCGACTGATTCTCCAAATAAGCTTCTTCTGATCATCATCAACATCTCTTTCTCTCTGCAAACAAGCTCAGCTAAGCTGATTTTTGTTAAAAATATATTCTTTTTTCTCATAGTTAGTCGCTTTAAATTTCCCACAAATTCATGGAACTTTCACTCTCTTCACCACACTCAGCTTCACTTCCCGTCTTCTACTCCCACAAGTCCATTCTGTTACCAACCATCCTCAACTCCAATCCCAAATCCATTGATTTCCCATCCAAGACTTTGTTCCGGCGCCATCACTACCCACTCAAAGCTCAGTCTTCTTCAAGTCACACGCTTCTCGACGACGGCGACGGTTTCTTCCTCGAAGACGTCCCTCACTTGACCGATTTTCTTCCCGACTTGCCCGTACTCTACGTTCCTATATATATCTATGTCTTTGCATTTTCTTAACTTCCTCTCTTTCTAGAAATGTGATTGAATCGAAGAAAACGTTTACTGTTTATGGTTTGCCTTTCACAGGCGTACCCGAATCCATTGAAAAATAGTCAAGCTTATGCTGTTGTCAAGTACGTACTTTTATTGAAAAGAGTATACATTTTTTCGAATCTCTTGTAATTTACTAGCGATCATATGTTCGAAATTTTTGCTTTTATAGGGAAACGTTTGTCAGACCCGAAGATGCGGTCGCCCAAAAGGTAAGTACAGAAGAGTTTGCTTCTTATGGCATCTGTTGGATAGTCTTGTGTTGTTAAACTCGTCTCTTGTCTGGAATTTGTTAAATAGTCCTATATTGTTAAACTTGTCTCTTGTCATTGCTATTCAGATTGTTGTTCAAAGAGATAGTCCCAGAGGAGTGCATTTTAGACGTGCAGGGCCTAGAGAGAAGGTGGGTTTCATTATGCCCTTATTGATGTGCTTTCTTTGTTTCTTTCTATCTTTACTTGTACAAGCAAACTTGTTCTATTTTTGGAGTCACGAGAGCTGATGAAAAAAAAAATGGCGGTGTAGGTCTATTTCAAGCCCGAGGAAGTGCGTGCTTGTGTAGTCACTTGTGGGGGGCTATGCCCTGGGATAAACACGGTCATTCGGGAGATAGTGTGTGGATTGAATTATATGTATGGTGTAAATGATATACTTGGGATTGAGGTCATTTCCCTTCAGCTACAGTGTTTCCTTTCTGTTAGTCAGATATGTTTCTGGCCTTTGATTTAACTGTTAAAGTTTTCCCAGGGAGGTTATAAAGGATTCTATTCTAAAAACACTTTGAATCTGACACCCAAAGTTGTGAATGATATTCATAAACGTGGTGGTACTTTTCTTCGTACATCACGGGGAGGTCATGATACCCACAAGATAGTTGATAACATTCAGGACCGAGGAATTAATCAGGTGAATATTTATTTTGCCTGGATGGTGTTTGGAATGCTGAAGTTTTTACTTAAAAGTATTCAGAAAGATGTTTGACCGAGATAAAGAAAATTAATCACACTGATATGATGAAAATGGTTAACTAATATTCTTTTGTTCTAGGTGTATATTATTGGAGGTGATGGCACCCAGAAGGGAGCAGCTCGAATTCATGAGGTGAGAAGAGACAGTGTTGCATGATCAATGTTGTATTATGCTTTTATTTATTCAATCTAATTTTGTTTAATTTTTAAAGGAAGTTGAGAGACGTCGCCTTCAAGTGGCTGTTGCTGGAATCCCGAAGACAATTGATAATGATATAGCTGTAAGCTTTGCCATTGTGCTGTAATGTTCTATATATTGCCAACTATGTTGTAGCGTCATCCCCAAATTTATCCGGCCTGTTTACAAGTGAATGCTTGGTTGAGTTTTTTCACCTTTTAGGACGTTAGCATCTATTAAAATGCATTCTCTTTTGAGTATATTCTGGGAGAGTGGTAAGCAAAATCACTTTACAATCACCTAAGATTCTACGGAATAGTTAATGCAGAAACGACCTATATGGTAACTTGGCTGGTCTGCCAAGTTGCCACCAAATGCTATGGTGCAGTGTCATACATGAAACATCACTTGTTTTCACCCAGAAAGCTCTAGGTTCACATTCCTGAAATGTATTTGTAGTCTGGGACGACAGCTGAGTTGAACGAAAGTTTTGAGTGAATCCTGAAAGACGCTCTGCATTTTTCTTGTCCTCTTTAGGTGATAGACAAATCTTTTGGGTTTGATACTGCTGTTGAAGAAGCTCAAAGAGCTATTAATGCTGCGCATGTGGAGGCTGAAAGTGTGGAAAATGGAGTTGGAATAGTTAAACTTATGGGCAGATACAGTGGTGAGTTTCTGAATAATGAATAAAAATAAATTAAGTGTCATTCTGAATTGCCTCTTTATAATTGTTACTTACACGCCTGCTACGTTGCTTTCCAAATGTATATTTGCAGGTTTCATAGCTATGTATGCAACTTTGGCAAGTCGAGATGTGGTGAGATCCTATTGTGTTGTGATAGCCATCTGTTTATGACCTTAAAGATTTTTTGTTTATGTTTTATCCATGTCAAACTTCTCACATGTACAATCAGATAATTAATTCTATGATTGGCTAGGAGGGCGGAGGAGATGAAGGAAATGGAATAGCTTAAATTTAATTTTGACTTAACAACATACTCCATTTTTTTGTATGTCTACGTGTATAAATGTATCTTCCATTTGACGCTGCCCATTCTTGTATATATACATTTGATGCTGTTCCTTCTTTTATATATGTCTTCTTTTCTAATGTAGTCTTATCAAATAATGCACAATATCATCTGATAATAAAAAGAGGTCTTATTCTCGAAATGTGCATTTGGCAAGTTTAGATGCAGTTGAAGATTGTGCATATAATGATGTACTCTTTTAATGTTTCTCTGATTATGGTTGTAAATTGTATGAGTCGAGCTGTAACACCAATGTGATCAGTCCCTTCAATATTCTTCTCCCGTGTCTTCCATATCAGATAAAGACATAGAATAGACATCACATCAGAATACTTTTTCACGGTGCTATTTGAATGCCTGGTATTGTTAATGGCTTCCTCTTTATTCTGACAGGATTGCTGCCTGATTCCAGAATCTCAATTCTTTCTGGAGGGTTCAGGTGGGCTTTTTGAATATATTGAAGAACGGATTAAAGAAAATGGGCATATGGTTATTGTAATTGCAGAAGGGGCAGGGCAAGAATATGTTTCTCAGAGCATGGGTGCAGTTGATGAAAGAGATGCTTCAGGGAATAGGCTACTTCTTGATGTAGGCCTGTGGTTGTCTCAGAAAATCAAGGTGGATCACAAGATATTCAATTGGTCATAAGATATAACATTATGTATACAGCTAATGCTTACTCTATTTTGTCTTACATTTTGTATCTAATGTCACAGGACCACTTCACGAATATTCACAAGATGACAATAAATATGAAGTATATAGGTATGTCTGAAATAATGTTGTAACTAACTAACTTACATTTTTACTTGGAGGATACATCACAACGTTATAGAAAACAGAAGTGATGAATAAATTGCAGTTTAGTGTTCAAGGTACATAAATAAGAGATGTCTGAAAAGCTTGTATGCTTCATTTCCACCAGAGTTCACCCTTTTATTCCCTTGTACCGATGAGACACAGGAGGATTTTTGCTGTCTAATTGTGCAGTCTTATGATAAGATTATATAAGGCTGAAGGTCCATAATTGGTGCCGCTAACGTAGTTCAATTGTCTGCGAAGGAAATAGTTGTGATATATTCCCTCTTTTATGGTAAAATTCTAAAATTCTCCATTTGCAGATCCAACTTACATGATACGAGCTATTCCTAGTAATGCATCAGACAACATCTATTGCACCCTTCTTGCACATAGTGCTGTTCACGGGGCTATGGCAGGGTATACAGGCTTCACAGTTGGACAAGTGAATAGCAGACATGCATATATACCGATTGCTGTAAGCATCCTTCTCCTAAGTTTCTGATCAGGATGACATGTATTGTAGGAGTCCAAGTTACACGCTCACTTAGCTTTGTCTTAAGGGTTTGTTTCATGGTTAAAGATTCTGACTATTTCACATGCAATAAGCATCAATGGAGTTGGTTTTTGATATATTTTGATTGTTTGTGTGAAAACCTGTAGCGGGTGACTGAGACAAACACGGTGAAGTTGACGGACAGGATGTGGGCAAGACTTCTTGCCTCGACAAATCAGCCTACTTTCACAGAGGTCATTGGATTATTTCAAGGCATAAGCAGTGGATGACAACAAGTTGGCTTAGGAGACTACTGAACCCTCTCCCATCTTCCAATTTCAGGATTCTGAGAACCACAAATTCAAGTATTTGGCTGCCATATTTTTTATATCTGTCACTCACTGATGCGTCGTGTGAATAGGTTCTTATTATTCACAACACAACAGTGGAAGTATTGTTCAGCGACACTTTTGTCTTAATGCATACTATTTTTCGGTTTCAGCTTCTTCAGCCGACATAGCAGCAAAATCAACTCAACCAGAAACGGTGGACAATGTGTTTTTTTATGTTTTAACAGTGATTACAACTAGAGAAGTTAAAATTTTTATATAAAATGATGTTGTTTGCTAGACAATCTTGTTTTAATTTTTTTATAAAAATTAAATTTGAATAGGTTGGTTTCGGATTGTGCAAGTTCGATCGAACTCGGACTCGACTCTGGAGCCTCAAAAATAGAATTTCGGGTAGCCAAGCTTAGTCCAATACGTACACAAGAACGATGAATGTAGCATTAAGGTGATGAGCCAAAAGCTGTCCAGAATGAATCGACAGAACAGAAAAGGAGATAGAACGATGAATAACTCATTGCCACTGCAGGCCCTGAGAAAAAAGAAGCGGAAGAAGTAGCAGAAGCAAACAGGGGCTGGCTACTGCGTTTGATACTGTGAGCAGGAGGACCGAGGAGGGTTATTTCGATTCTACCAGCGATTGAAAAAAAAAAAAAGGAAGACGAAATTCCAAATTTGGGGATTTGGGGTAACTACATACCGGAGAATGAATCAAGCTAATGCAATGAAATCAAGTAGTACGAAATTGAAGTACAGGGATGAAAGTAAAGAATCGGAAACTTAAAGCAAACGAGAAGACGAATTTGGAGAAAACTCTAGCGCTTGGAATTCATAGACGAGGCCATCAAGACGAAATTCGAGGTTTGATCCCGGGTCGGGCGAAATTGGATTGGACCTGATCAAATCGAGTTAGGACGGATCGGGTCATGTTATATGGGCTGGTAAGGGATTTTATTCAGTTGCACAGTCTGGCCCCCGTGTTGGAAGTGTTGGCCAGCAGAAGGGAAGTTGGTTAGTTGAATTGTTTGCATGAACTAACAGAAAGGAGTGGGTCACGGGTCGGGTTGAGGGAATCCAAGTCGGATCGAACCGGATCGAATCGGTTCAATTCTGTTCGGGCTATTAGTCGGGTCCTAATTCGGGTGGACTCTCCCCGGTGAGCGTGAGAAGACTCCACGTTAAAAGCCAAGAATATGAACGATCCCACGTGTTTTAAGTTTAACTGTTTATAGGACGATCCTCTTTTGAGATGTGAAAGGGACAGAGCAAGTTGCTTGGACATGTCTATTTCCTTACAACCTGTGTTCCTACAGGTGGGTCTTGGTTCATTGTAGTTGTACTGCTGCAGATCCTAATGTGATATGGAAAACAGTAACACTTGCAACTTGATGGTTGTAGGACCCCATCCGTCCTCAAAACTCATGTCATGCTCAATGGAGTCTTGTTCTGTTCGTACCAACTTTTTACTTTTTGATGTTTTCATTCTAATTCGTTTTAAATTTAATAAAATAAAATAAAAATAAATTAAGTAAAACAGAAGATTTAATAGGTCTCACAAGAAAAACCTCATCCACTACCTTCAAATTCAATCTTATAATATATTATTAGATAATGCTACTTAGTAATTTAAATTTTAAATATTAACATTCATAAAGTTAACATATTTTTCATTTAATTTATCATCTTTAAAATTATTAAAAGAAAAAATAAATTTTCAATCCACAACTCAGTTTTTAAGACTTTTAAATTAATAGGAGCATAATTTAAGAAATCTTCAAAATTCTCCCTAATTAAAAAAATTATTTTAATTTTGTAGAAATTTCTCATCTCTTAAACTTCACTTAAAGAATAAAACGAAACATATTCAATATAAATATTAAACATAAATTAACCAAATATTATTTATATAACGTTTCAATAATTATTAATTTAATTCAAATCTAATCAGTTCTAGTTAAATTTAGGAATTAAATTAAATTATTTTACTAGTTATATTTAATCAGTTAAGAGTAAGGTTGTATAATACTAAGCCTCCTCAAATCTTGAATGTCAGAATTTATACTAATATTGTTATTATGGTGTTTAACATAAATTAAAATGTTAATTCTTTTCTTATTTTTATAAGAACTTTAATAGTGAATTCATTCTTATAACCAAAAATAAATTAATGAATTGGTTTTATTATAATTGATTAATTGTGATTTGTGAAAAAAAAGAATTATTTTCCTCTTCAAACAAGTTTTTTGGTGCAAATGACACAATCCGTTAATTAATCAAATCAAAGAACCAATCCATTCCTTCAAACTCTTATCTTCACCAACTACTCGTTCTAAATTATTTATATATAATATATATATATATATACACAGCAAAACCACTCATCACTGCCGTCTATTTCCTACTTACTACGTCATCGCTACTCTTTTTGGCCGTCCGGTCATCCTTCCTAATCTTAGTGGGTCCCATCTCAGACAACCATGAGCCGTGAATAATACCCCATAGTTGGATGCGGAGATAACGGCGATAACGGCGGTATGCTGAATATCCCCTTATCCTCACAATCCCAAAACCCTTTCCAACTTGACGGCGTCAACGGCTCCGTGGCCGGCTTGACGTCACTTTCCGGCGACGAACTCTCCATCTTCACTTGCTTGACATCGGTTTCAGAGAAATAACTCTCTGTCTTCACCACCTTGTTACTCTCCACACACTCTGTATCTTCAATCTTCCTTTTCTTACAGCTATCAGTCTCTGAAATCCCAGATTCCATAGAATTCGAAACAGTAGATCTTGAATTCCCAACTTCCAGAGGAAAATTCAGAATCGCTTTGCTTCCACGGAGCTTAAAAGCTGCATTATCATAAGCTTTGGCAGCGTCTATGGCGGTGTCAAAGGTCCCCAACCAAACCCGAGCGCCTTTTCGGTTCGGGTCGCGAATCTCCGCAGCGTACTTGCCCCATGGTCGTCTACGAACACCTCTGTAATGCTTCTCTTGGTGCGCAGTCTCGATTCTGTTGTTAACCGTCGCAACGTTGGGAGAAGGTATCGCTATGTTTGTCATGGTGGGTTTTCGTTGGCTTAAAGTCGAACCCTTTGAGGGCTTTGGTTGCTTAGAATCAGAGGTATTCAGTTCAAGGTTGTTTATGAAGGAAAAATTGTCCATGGAACTGAAGTCTGTTAACAAGTGTTGTCTGATAAGTTCCAAGGCTGAAGATTCACCCAGGGAAGCCATTTAAAGCTTAGCTAGTGAAAGTGTGGAAATTTGAGTTCAAAAAGAGAGAAGAAGAGGAAAAAGAAGAGAAAGATGAGGCTTCTGCTGCTGTTGAGTGGAAATTGTAGAGTGAGACGTATATAAAGGGAAGAAGAAGCAAGCCATGGAAGGAGGAGGTTTCTCACGAGGCTCCACTGAAGGTGGGAGGAAGCATCCTTTGGCAATATCCAAAGTTGGAAACTTTTCTCTCTCGGAGACTTTTATTATTATCCATTTTGTTCCGTAGTGTAATAGTCAAGTAAATCATAGAGGGTCCACGATTTGTACAAAGTCTGGTTCCAGGGACCTTCCTTGTCTGAACTTGATGCTTTAATAAGGTACTATAAATTCTTGTCTTGTAATAAAACAATAAGATAACGAGCATTCAGTGTTTCTAGATGAAATGTTCACCAAAAAGCAATTATAAGTTGTAATCGTGCTCGCTACGACAAGGTAATTTATTTTCTTGTTAGTCAACAATCAATCCTAATTCACGTGATGAATTGATTTAATTATTGTAAAAATGCTGATTGGAGGAGTATAAAATAGTAATTAAAATACGCAATCAATTGTATTTTATAAAGAAAAACTTAAATTTATTTTTTTCTAAAAAATGGTTTTATGCAGATAAAAGTAACTCTTTAACTATTATAATGTGTTAAATCTTGAGACGTTCTTACACTTCAAAAAATCACTTGAATCAAAATTTTAATATTTAATTCTAAAATTTTAATTTATTAAAAATCTAATCAAAATATGTGATTAAAGATTTTATATTTTATATTTAAAATTTGAAATTATTGTTTATTGCTTGATTCTAATTTTATTTTTTAATTTTTGTTTTTATGTTCTTGAAAAAATTGGTTTAGTTAAATAATAAATCATATTACAAAATTTTATTTGATACGTTATAATAAAATTATAACTACATTGAATTTAATAATAAAATAACATTTTATTGTATTTAAAAACAAACTAAAATTGAAAAAAAGGGTAAGCAAGATGTATTTGTCTAGTGCGGAATACTCGGTTAGTATAATTTAGAAGCCAATATACATCTAAAAAGATAACAAATGCGGGTTTTTTATTTTAAAAAAAATTGTCAAGATTAGATTTGGTAAGTTTGAAACTTGGTAGAGTTGCTTTTGACACACACACGTACATACATACAATGCACCAAAGAAAATGAGGCTTAAATATCATTATCACCACGTTTTAATCTAAACTCCTTTGATTCTTTGGAAAAGTAAGCTTTACTAATCCAACTCCAAGAAAAATATAAAAGTCATTAGAGAATGATGAGAGCTAAACCTTAGTCAAATCCCACGTGATTTTTTAGGAGAAGGCCAAGTTAAATGAATTGATTGATGACGTAACTTCACAATTTTTTAATTAATAAAATAATGCCGACGTGGCGAATGATAGTGACCTCAAGTATTGCCGTTGTTGACGCAATATCATGCAATTGGTCAAATACATAATACATACACAGCAGCATTTAAATTTGACCAGGACTTTCTGTTTCCGTCAGTGCATCAAACTCTTGAGTCTCAAATTCAATGTTTGACCGGCAAAAACGACACCGTTAGCAAACCGTCTCTTCTTTTTTTTTAATTTGTTTTTATTTCTTTTCTTTCCTTAGCATATCATGAATCACGTTCTTAAAATAAATTAATAAAATGATCACTATAAATCTAGCATTAACTAAGATTCTAATGTGTTTGAAAGGTTGGATTGAAGTTTAAACTGGTAAGCATAAAAGATTTAAAGTTTAAAAAGTTCAACCAGTATTACACCGCTATAAAATTAACTAAAGATTGAATACAATTAAATAATTTAAAATATAGATTAAAGAATTTGTCTGTATCTATTGAAAATTTTTTAATTTTAATTAAGAACAAAGATTTTTTAATAAAATTACTTAATAATTTACAAAATAATTAACAAAATAATAAATAAATTGATAAATTTTTAACAATAAAGATTATTAAAGTTAACTGAAGTTAATAAAAACATTACAAACCGTACCTAAAAATTATACGATTCAAAATTTTAACAATTAAATCAATAGAATTGATCGAGTTTTTTAAGCATAATTTATTTAACGTACTATTGATTTTTAGAATATATCTCATTAATGGTTCCATAAAATAAAAGATAAGGTAAAATATTTCATAATAAATAAATGAACAACTCGTATATTTTATTAAATTTATATAAACTTATATCCCAATATTAATTAAGTTAATTTCATTGGATTTAACCTAAATTTTTTCATGAATGAAAACTAATAAAAATAATATATATCTTATTTTTCAAAATTTATTTATCTACTTTTATCATAATGTAGTCCATACATAACTTTAGAGCGTCAAACATATCCACTGCATGTTCCTATTCAAACCGATGAAGTAGATAAGGTCTGCAAATAGTGTCTTTCTCCGAGAAATTCAAAAACATCATCAACATCATAAATACAAAATAGTCACCAAATGCAAAGTAGAATAATTATAGATCACTCGTGCACTAGTGCATTGCTTGCTTGGCCGACACTAGGTCACTGGCCCTCGGGTTTACGTGATGTGCACTCGGAGACACTAGGTCACTGGTCCTCGGGTTTAAACTTTAAAGTATATTATCTCGGGTTACTTTTCTTGCAAAACACATTAGCAAAGAACCTGTGTAGTGAATGAACTTCCCCTTCCTCCATCCCACTTGCGAAAGGTCATCTTTAGCAACTTGCCTATTAAACAATCAATAACGTTGTCGTCAATCTATGGATAAGTATGTGGCCAACATGCACAACAAATCGACGTTTTGTCAATAAATATGGTATGGGACCCTTTTTGGAAACTTTATTGTTATGGCGTTTTAGTTTAAGTTTACTTTATGGCCGTCATGTTTACAGGATGTTAGCTGTTCTTATTCACTAATGCTTGTATTGGGACTCCTGTTTTGTGTGAAAACCAAGGTCCTTTAAGTGTTGAGTTCAACGCGAGATTTGGCAATATTATAATAGCAAGTTGCTTGATAACGAGGAGTATGGCATATTTTGAGTCTGACATGCCAATGAAGGGCTTTATATACATATGCAGTTATTACATGCATCGACTAACTTATCGATTATAAGTTATAAAGTACATATTTTGAAAACATTCTTAATGAACTCATATATTACGAGCAAAGTCATCGATGGAAGGTCAAAAAGTTACTTTATTATCATCTGACATGGTGTTCATTAAGTTAGATACATTAGAGTGAACAAGCTCAAGCCGTTGGAATTCTTATTGATGTTGTTCTGTTACAAATTACCATGTTTTTCGTTTATATTTCCACTTTGATCACCTCTAATGGAGATTTAGGCTTGCAAAACTTGATCCATGGACTTCTTAGATTTTTTTAGTTCATGCGCTACCCATAGGCTTGTAAACTACTGAATACCTGGTCAACAATCATTGAGGATAGATTATGACTTTCTTCGATTGATGCTACAGTATGTTCAAATCTGGGGGTCAACAACCATAGAATTTTCTGCACTTTACCTTAGTCTTTGTACTCTCCGTTGCAAATTTTCATTTGATTTGTCAAAGTAAGAACACGAATTACATAATTAGCCATTGTCTCGTGATTCCATTTGTAAAATTTTATACTTAACTAGAAACACAAGTTTATGCAAAGCTGTAAGACCATATATGGGGATCGATACTTACCTAATATTGAAAGGTCAAAGAAGTTGGTGATCTAACAATAGGGGAATTGACTATCAAAACCCTAGTGAACAATGGCCATAATTAGGTATCTCAAACTTTCCTTGTTATGGTTGCACTTGCAATCTTCTTAAAATTTTATAACTCAATATTTGATGAATAAAAGTTAATGCCTTCTTATTCTTTTTTTTATTCTTACAATAAGCAACTTTTGGAAGCAGTCTCTCTATCAGATAAGAGTAAAACTACATACTATTGATTCTCTCCGGACCTTGAATTTTAGCTGGACTCTCACTAGATATTTACTACAACAAACGGACTATTTGGCAACGAAATTGCTTTCGTCATAAAAACAGAACATATTGCGACGAAAAAAATAAGTCGTCACTAAAACTTGTCGTTTACCGACGTAAAAATAAAGCGTCATCGAAAGAAAATATTTAGCAACGAATAAAATTAATAGTCGCAAAATGCTTAATATTTGGTGACGCTGAAACCATATCATCACTAAATGTAGAACAATGGGTGACGTTTAACGCTATTCGTCGCCAAATACGTCACTTTAGCGATGACCCTATCAAGCGTCACTAAATACGTTGTACATTTTGCAAAGATATGTTTTAGCATCACTAAAAGTCCATATTTGGCGACTAAATTTCTGTTTAGTCGTAAAAACTTCAACATCCCGTGACGATTTTTCCTAAACGTCACTAAATGTCCAGTATTCAGAGATGATGTTTTGGTAATCGTCGCAAAATGTCCAACATACAATGACGAATTATGTAAAACGATTTTATAAATTGTCATGAAATGATTTACATTTGCAAAAATTTTAAAGCTAACATTTTTATAATCTATCATAGTTAATTAAGATATGTTTTACTCGAGATTTTATTTAAATGTTTACAACATATTATTAAAAAAAAGTCAACATAATTTTAAGTGTTAAACGGTAGTATTAATTAATCATTAGTATTTACAAAATTGGCAAAATAAGTTATAAAAAAGTTAATTAATTTTATGAATATAATAATATGATATAGCAGAAAAATACAATCATAGAACAATACAGTACGAAGTTTTTCCTAGAAGTTACCCAAATCATATAGTTATAAAACCAGAACAATAACAGTTCACAGTCAATAGGTCGCAAGTTGACCTCTAAGTAGTAGATATATTGTTTGACAAATTATTAGAGATACAATAATAAATAAACTTTAAAGCTGATTTCAGTTGATTGACTCGCTAACTGACAATGATATATTTATTTTTTTGGATTCCAGGTAACATGTGAGTCAGTAAAGGTCAATGAGTCCCCGATGTCTAGATTCATCATAAGGGTCCTTGCATGTTCGAACGCACCAATTGAAACAGTAAAACTTGTTCCCTTAACTGTATGGTTTTTCGCACCCTCTTGCAACAACTTTTTCTCTATAGCTAAATTTGTAGAGGATGGAGTGAATAAGTCGCTAGATTTAGTACCTAAAATACAATCAGTATAGAAGTTAGATATTGTCATATTAGTAAACCATGAAATAAACTAAAATTAGAGTGACATAAGTGCATGAGCAGACGAAGTATTCGAAATTAATGAATTTTCCAAATCAATCGATTTTCCTTTACAAACTGTTATGACATTGCTCCCGCCTCCATGGGCATACATGTCACCTTCGAGACTGGAGGAAGCTTTAAACAAGCATGTAGTGTAAACTATCAAATGTGAATATGTATAATAGCTTCATAAAAGGAAATGAGATGTAAATAATAAGAAAAGTGACATAGTTCGGATGATACTAAAAACCTTGAAGCAGAAGATCCGCCATAGAAGGCAAGCGACGATTTCTATAGATACTGGAGATTTCTTTTTCAGTTTTGTTTTGCTCAGCAGGGACAATTTTGCCACATTTCTCCCAATGGTATGAATTAGGGTCATCCAGAACTAGTCTCCATATCGGCATTCCTTGATGAGATTAAACGTTAAACGCGAGTGGGAAGATAGACATTAAAAAATAACAAAGATAGACAGGGAAGATAGACATTAAAAAATAACAAAGATATACAGTAAATCATCTTCTAAAAACAAATATAAACATAACTCATACATAAAATGCATAATTAAGAACTAACAGCCCGCAACACCTAAAGGGTTTTAGTGAATAATCACTCTAAGCACGAAGTCACATGAGGAATAAGTACTAGACAATACAACATTTTTGACATTAAACGCCCTAAATTAGGACAGTAATACACAAACAAGACACAATCTACATAATTTGAGTTGTCTAAGAAAATACGCATATGTTTCACAGGACTAGAGGAGAGCCCAAAGTCACATATGGCAAGCAAGATGCATTTATATAAGTTGTTCAGTACGTAAAATCCAGAAATATATGAGATATGAAAGTTTAGTAACTGTGAAGTAAACAAAATCATTATACACAAACAAATAACATGAAAATTAGAAAACATCATATACAAAAAACAAAGAAATTAACTTTAGCACCCAAAAAAAACCTATGTATAGATCTACAGAAAGAACATCCAGATCTACCATAGAAGGATAAAAATCACAACTTTTCTATTTAACAATGGTTAAATACTTGTATTCGTTGAAAACATTGTGTTGAGAGCCAAATGCAAACATCACAGAGCTACTACCTAAAAGTAGACTACAACTTGTGATAAACCCGGTTTGACGAACAAAGACCCGATCTAGTCAATTACAGATGTAGAAAAGCTTAATAACCATACATGAAAATACAGTAGATAATAAAAAAGAAGTGATAGGAATATCAATCGTGTTTTGATGAAGTGAATGGCTTTGTTATGTGAGAAAGGTATCGGCGAACGGTGGTATGTAGGAGAGGTTTTTAATGGACTAGTATTCTAATGGAACCCAATATATGTAATTCTACAGTGGCACATTAGTTTGCTTCAAGTTTTCTAGTCTTAATCTAGACTACTAAAATTGTAGAAATAAAGTGTTTTGTGCATTGTCATGGTCCAACCCATAGAACCTCCTTAGTACCATACTTACTTTCAAACTTAAAAAACATGAGGTTATCTTCCAAGAAAAAGGCCTCCATCAATCCCCCACCATTTCTTAGTTTTCATCGCCATAGATTGATTAAAAGGACCAGAGGACGCTTTCTCATGAAGATCTGTATAAGAATGATATCCCAGGAGCCCTTCTTTCAACACTAATCTCTAGCGCTACCATAACTTTCCTATTAACCGTCAGGGGGTAGAATAGTCTAATATCCCCTTATTTTATCCCCAATCGCCTGTCCCTAGCTTAACCCTTGGGTTAATAGTTGTGGGATGAGGAGGAGGAAGAGGAGTCTTGAGTAATAGTGATTGTTTTGGGAGATGAGTTGGATGCTAGAGGTGGGAAGGACATTTCATAATATTATCAAACTAAATCAAAGTTATGAATACCGTACCGGGCTCAGTATCGGATTGAGTTCTAGAACGAAACTGTACCGATACCGGTTGGTACCGGATACCGTTTCAGGTAATTTTTAAATTTATGAAATAGTCCCTAAAATTTTTAAAATTTGCAAAATAGTCCATATTGATATATTATACAGTTGTACTGTATACTTTACTAGTTTACTGTTTACATCAACCATGCTTTCAAAAATCTTAATAATAAATAATAATGACAATTAATATGAAATAACAATAATTTTTAAATATTTTACATATAAATAATAACCATAATAAATATAAACAAAGACAATCATCATCATACAATTATAAAATTAAGAATAATAAAAAGTATTTAAAATATTACAATAATACAATTTCATCATTTTAATAAATAATATTATATCAAAAGATTCAAAACATCCAATAAAAATAATAAATATTACAAAAAGAGTTGATGGCGAAGAAACAATCAAGTAGAAGATAAACCTGAAACAAAAATATTACAGTTAAAATAAAAACAATACAAACATAGCCTTAGCATTACAACTTTGATAAAGGTTAGAAGTAGAAGTTAACATTACAAAGTTATACAACTTTGATAAAGGTTAATCGAATGTTTTAGCTTTCATTTATCAGCCGACTTGTTCATCGAGAAATAAAAAGCAAAACTAGTAATATTCCGCATTTTTTTTCATTTATAAAAAGTCATAATTGCTCTTGGCTTAATCATTAAGTTTCGCGTTATGTGCTATTATTGGCGTTGTATTATTTAACAAAAGGTTGATCATGCAACTAATTTGTCTTGTTTTTCTTAGGCAAACAATACGAACATAGTGTAAGAGTTTTATCCGACAAACTCCTATACACTTACCTGTGATGGTCCACGTGATGGCCATGACAAACACATCGTGGATGGACCAACCCGCAACCACTCCACATTTTCTGTTGCCCACCTACCTGTCTCAGCGTCTTTGTGATGGCCGAAGGCTTTGAGTGGTTATGGATTTATATCCATTAGTTTTGGTCCCATATCTTCACCAAGCATCCAGAGCACACCATCGGTTGAGCTTAGGCAGAGGATAGAAGTTTCAAAATTTCTCAAAATTCTTGCAGATCTTCGGTGAAAGGCAATGGCTGGAGGTATCCCATATGTTTTATACGCTTCCGTGTAATATATATGCATATGTTTGACGTGATTTTAAGCATGTATTCATGCATGAAGTTGCTCTTCTGTTATGGCATACATTTACACCCGTATGTCAACCTTGAGCCCTTTCACAAAGGTGCTTTCTAGCACCTCCATCGAAGTTTTGGCAATGCAGTTGACAGAACTTCGAATGTCCGACGATACACAACCACCGAATTCTCTTGTTTGATGTCCAAAAACTGCTCATATATATAGTACTTTTGAGAGGACCCAAAATGATCAAGCACCCGCTACTTAAGATTAGCCCAACTTTTGAAGGGTTGCCTCACATCCGACCATCGGTACCAAGCTAAGGCATCCTCTTTAAAACACATTGCAGTCGGAATTAATTTTTCCGCATATGTTAATTGGTTCATCTCAAAGCACCATTCAGCTCAGAATAACCACCCTTCCCGGTTGTCTCTGCCAAACACGAGTAACTCCAAACGCCGACCACATTTCTATGGTTCTATCATTATGCCCGATTCCTAATGATTCCATTGCCGGCAACTTTAATTTTTCCCTCATCTCTTCTACGTCTTTCGTCACACTCTCATCGGCTTCCTTCCCGTGGTGCCCTTGTACTAATTCCAGGTTGTCCATTTGAAGGTGTTTCAGACACTCCAGTAGTCGAGACTCCTTCATCTACAACCTCTTTCCCTTTCTCTTTGTTTCTTCCCCACGATTCCATCATTTCGATTAGCCTAGTAACCCTTTGCTCTAAGTTCTCCACCTTGTTTTCCACTCTTGTGAGTTTTCCAACATTCTCCCGAAATCTACCTTTCATTTTCTCCATTTCTTTCTCTAGTGTTTCCATCCTTCCTTCCACATTGTTGGGTGCCATTTCTGTTTGCCTCTGATGCCAAGTTGATACAGTCTAACTTTCCAAACAACTAAAATAACGGAAGATAGTATAATAGAGGATTTGATGGAAAGAAATGCTTAAGGAATACGTGTTAAGAATCTAGAAATGGGTTTGTGGTGAACAAGAACAGCCATAAAAAATAACAAAAACAATCAAGAGCCAATTCAAGAGGGCCCCACTCAACTATGGAATCGCAAGTTTTTGGACAAAACTAGTAAACTTGTTATTTAAGCTGTCATAATCAATCAATGTAATGTAATATGATATCGCTATAGGAAGACAAGGACGATAGCTAAGACATCCCCCGCATGAATCAAACATGAATCTTTTATCATCGTCCACTAAATCAAGCCTTTGCAACAGATGGAGCAGGAGCAGAACCAGTAGTTGGCCTAAAAGAAAAGAAAAAGGTGTAAGGTCAAAACAAATGAAGCATGACATTCAACGAGATATGTGCAGGCAAAATTATCTCCAATGATTGACTTCCTTGTAAGAAAGCATGGCTCAATTATGTGGAAAGGAAGAACTTACACTCCAAAAAAGACTTTGACAGAATCATAGATGGCCCATTGAGCTCCAGTGAGTGTTCCAATCATGACAATCCGGAGAGGAAGGCCCCTTGTGAAAAGACCCCACAGTCCTAGTTTCTTTATGGCCTGCAACAGAGAAAAGCATGAAAATCAATAAGATTATAATTATACAAATGGGAATATTTTTTGGTGAAGGAAAGGAGTTATTTGGTGTCAAATATGAGACGGGAGTCATTACCTCGCTGGCAGTTGCCCCCTTGGCGTTGTTGAGAAACGACACAAGGTTGTCTGCTGGGTGTGAGACAACAGCACAGAGAACACCAGCAATGTAACCACCGGCAAAGCTGACCCCAAGCTGCAAACTTATACTGCGTTTCTCTTTCGGCGTTGGGATGACATACTTGTATAGCATCTGAACTGTGTTCTCAAATGTAGCAAACTTCACCATTGTATCTGCAGCAAATTAATACCAACATTCAGATAAAATCTTGGCAGGAAGAAAAGATGAAGTTCTTTTCACTACAAAATGCTTTGACTCCAGTGTCAATCGACATTAGGATGTTTTCTCCATTTGAATGACTATGAAAGAAGATAGCGGCAAAGACTTAAGTAATTGCAAACTCGG
Organism: Erythroxylum alaternifolium; assembly: GCA_027478495.1. Taxonomy (NCBI): domain Eukaryota; kingdom Viridiplantae; phylum Streptophyta; class Magnoliopsida; order Malpighiales; family Erythroxylaceae; genus Erythroxylum; species Erythroxylum alaternifolium. The sequence goes on along the minus strand of JANIIA010000007.1, from coordinate 5,420,965 downwards.
AATCAGTTGTAACAAAATAGGATATGAATCACCTCAGAACTTTTGTTATAAGCAAAGCACAAACGATAGAAATCGCAAATGATATAGCTTACATGGAATCTGACGTCCCCAGAGAGGAGTAAGCCCTTTGTATAACCTGCTCAAAGTCGACTTTATCAACTCAAGCTAGAGAGTGGACGCAACTTCACAGAGAGCATCATAAAAAACCAAAAAGCGAAACAATTATTTTGCAGGTAGGCCGTACCCTGAATAACCTTGGGCTCTGACAAACTTGGGAAATCCATCGGACAAGCCCCGAGCAAATCCAGGTTGGGTTTGAACACGAACCTTAACTGCCTCAAAGGGACACAGGGCAACATCAGCAATCACTTCAGCTGACGCTGAACCAGCAAGATATATCAAGGTTTTGTACTTTTCAGCATATTCAGGACCAGCTATGTCTGAGTAATACTTCTTGAAGAACTCGTAGAATCCATATTTGCAGGCACCTTGAGCACTATATCCAATCAAAGTAGGTGCCCATCCCCTAAACAAACCTCTAAGCCCCTGCTCCTTTAGCAAGACCCCAAATCCAGATGAAATGCTCTTGTACTTTGCTGGATCGATCTGAAATCATCAATCACATCAAAAGTTAGCATTTGGGCACTTGTCATTTAGCTAAGTTGTTTCTTGCACGTCATCTTCCAGTAAGCTTGGAGGATAGGTCAAATGCCTGGTGAATGTTATTCCCCTATTTTTCAAAATATTGACCAACTAAAGTAACAAAAGCGATTGGTGCCTTTTCCACAATGCATAGAAGATTCAAACAGAGAAATGGTCAAATTTCAAAATTCCTATGATTCAGATAGGTCGAGAGGTAAAGACCAACTACTAACAGCCGAAGAAGAGATACATAATTGAAGATTAATAATACCATCATGAAGAAGACCCTTAAAAATCACAACTTTCAGACTCCATGAATATGACGAATGATCAAGAAGTGTTTTATAAACTGAAATCGACTAGAACTTCTTCAAAGCTATCTTTCCATGCATGAGATTATAACACAATTCCCTGAAGAAAGGCATGAGAAAGGGACCAAAACTTTGTAGGAGGAAAACAGGACGCAAACAAGCACGTAAATGCAAAAATCAAGACCTGCATGTTACACTTGACGAGATCTAGAGGAGTGATAAGCGTGTGAGTAAGTCCACAGCACAACATCCCAGCGACCGTGCATGCCGCATAATAATTCGGCGAGAACAACTCAATCTTCTCACTGGGTGCCGGAATCACAAACCCTTTTGACGGAGGGCCACCACTGGACGTTGCAGCGACGCCATGGTTGACGTTCATCAGAGCCAAGTTCCTGGAGGATACATGGGGAGAGTAGAGAAAGTTAGGGATCAGCGGCGAAGAGTTGCCAGGAAAGGCCATTGGGAGGATCAAAAGTGAGAGAAGAAACAAAGTTTCTGGGTTGATTATGGAAGTTGGTGATGTATGTGTCAAATAAAATAGAAGAAGAAGTAGTACTAATAGTCACGTTTGCTTTTGTTTGAGAAGAAACGAGGAAGTTGGAAGGGATGGCTAGAAATGAGGACTCCTGAGACCGCGAAAACGATACAAAGTCAACGTCTGCTTTTTCATAGGGCCGTCCTTCTTTTACACGGTTTTATTAAATTTTAATTGTCCTTTAACTTATTATTTGTGAAGTATTTATAATATTTATTTATATTTAATAATTATTTTTAAAGAAATTTTAAGTTAATTGCATCAAGTATTAATAACTTACATGTCTATAAAAAAAATACTTTCAACTTAATGTGATAAAAAAAGTCAACGTGTTCGTGCACAAAATTACCTATTTTACGAATTATAAAAGAGAAACTTTATCGGTTATTCTAAATCTTACGTTTTTTTAACTTGAAAAAAAGTAAACGTATTATAACATATAAGGTTCTTCATTTTGCGAGAGTTACGAAAGGGTCATTAATATGCACAGCCTTTCTTTAAATTTTTACGAAAAAATTATTCCCGTAACTTAAACATATGGTCTTATGATTATAAAAAAGCAACTTATTCCATTGGAATGTTTTCTATTTTCCTATTTTCAAAGCCTCATTGATTACTTTGTTTTTATATTTAACTGTATTTCTAATATTAGTTGTAGTTATCAAACATTAAAAATATATATATAAATAAAATCAGGTGCATGTTGAATAAATAAAATTACAAAACATCTTCCAGAACATTTTGTCAAATTTTTACTAGCCGTCTTTACTTGTTCAAAGTCGAAATTTTAGTAGCCGTCTTTGTTTGTTCAAAGTAGTGATTTTGCATAATCGTCAGATTTTGCACCATCACTTAAATTAGACTCTAGAAAAAAAATAGGATAATCAATTTATATAATACTAATTTTTAAATATTTTAATTTAATTTAAATTTTTATGAATTATGATTTAACTTTAAATTATATTTTAAAGAATTTATCACTTACCCAAAATTTGAAATAAAAATGTAAGTAAAATATAGAGATAACAAATTTAGTTCGGCCCAATTCAACTTTGAAATTATGAATGAAAACTGGCCTTGCCATGCCCCGAGTGGAAGTCAATTTGGGTTAATTAGGCTTCAGCTCCAAATTTTTTGAAAAGTTAAGTACTAGGCTTGGGCTGTTCTGAAGCTCGACTTGACTCTTGTAAGTAAAATGTAGTTTTATATTTTTAATTTTTTTAAAAAGACTAGAAAGAGCTCGATTTTGGGCCGAATCGCCTCAGACTTGGTCGAACTTAGGCTCGGACTTGAGATAAGGCCCCTATCTTAAGCCTAATCGAGCTCACGATCGGTCCGACTCATTATCCTCACTACTTAAAAATCAACATATTAGATTTAGCTGAGTTAAAATTTAAGAGGTCGATTTGAAGCCCGATTTAGATTTGCCTGTCTTTATTTTAAAACAGTATGGTTTTAATCTTAAGTTTCATAATTTGAGATTAACGAACTTTGGGTTAAGTTTGAGTTGTATGTTAGAAGGTCGTCTGGAGGCAGCAGGTCGACCATAACTAAAATATGAATTGGTGGTCAGACTCCTATTGCGGGCAAAGTTAGATAAGCCAAGCGTTGGCAACCAAGAAATCGGGGGCCATTCAACTCCACAAGCGCCCATGGAACAGAAAGCAATCCAATGACATTCAAACAGTAGAGTAGATAGGTATTTTGATGTACTAAGAGTGAATGTTCACCACTCGTAATGCATTTCCCTTCCCTTCAACCTTCTTTAGCTAAATCTCACTCTGTTTCTGTCACTTTCTTTCTTTATCCAGAGCACCAGTTTTCCTGTTGCTTTTGCATTAACCGGCAACTGGCACCCACCATTTCAATGTCCTAGTCAAATCCATATATGAACATTACGTAGGTAAATTAGGTTAGAATCTGATGCTGATGAGTGTAGCGGAATAATTACAAAATTTTTTTGTATTTTAATTTTTTAAAAATAAATGTTACTGTAATTCTATAAAATGATTAACACATAATTTATAATAATGCGTGAATCTAAATTCATACGTTATTCCGAATCTTTATAATAATCTTATCGTATGAAATATTTTTGAAACCGATCTGTCTCAACTAACTTAACCGTATACATGTTAAGCCTCTAACAGTATCCATAGAACAAGTTGAGAAAACTTTGTAACTCTTATAGAGAGGGTTAAATAAGAAGTGCTAGCTCTATAGAGCTTAAGTGTCTGTTTGGATGAACTTATATCAACAGAGCTTTGTCAGTAGAGCTTTTCTGAGAAGAGTTTTTTTTAAGAAACTAGTTGACTGTTTGACTGTCATTTAAAAAAGAGCTTTTTTAAAAGAGCTTCATACAATAGACTATTTAACAACATAAAAATAAAAAGTATTTTTAATTTTAACTATATTTTCTTTTGTAATAAAAATTATTTATGCATATAAATATTATTTAAAATATATTAAACAATATGCAAAGCACAATATATTAATTATTATATAATTTTAAACCATATGAAACATAAATGATAATATATTTAACCAAATCTTTTGTATGGATTATAAAATAAGTAAAACTAATATTAAAAATAAATATTTAAACATATAAAAAAGTCAAATAATATTATATAAATCTCAAAATCAATGTGAAGATGTATTTGTGGATATTGTGGGAATTATGTGTAAAACATAAAAATAAAAGGGACTAAAAAATAGGCTCATTAATTGATCTGAAAAATCTACCTAAAAAAGTATTTTTTTTAGAAACTCCAAATTTGAACTTCTTAAAAAGTTATAATTTAGCTACCAAAAAAGTGTTTTTTCATTTTACAGCCAAATACTCATTTTTTTAAAAAACTTTTGCGGTAGAAAAAAATACTTATTCACCCTCCAAAAGAGTACCTGTTTGGTTGAGCTTATATCAGTAGAACTTTTGTCAGTAGAGCTTTTCTGATAAGAGCTTTTCTAAGAAGCTAGTTGACTGTTTAGCTGTCATTTAAAAAAGAGCTTTTTTGAAAGAGCTTCATACAATAGACTGTTTGACAACATAAAAATAAAAAAACACTTTTAATTTTAACTAAATTTTATTTTGTAATAAAATTATTTATGTATATAAATATTATTTAAAATATATCAAACCATATGCAAAGCACAATATATTAATTATTATATAATTTTAAACCATATGAAACATAAATGAACTAAATATTTTATATAGATTATAACATAAGTAAAACTAATATCAAAAATAAATATTAAAACATATAAAAAAGTCAAATAATATTGTATAAATCTCAAATAAACGTGAAGATGTGTTTGTGGGTATTGTGAGAATTATGTGTAAAATATAAGGATAAAAGAGACTAAAAAATAGGTTCATTAATTGATATGAAAAATCTACCTGAAAAATGCTTTTATGAGAAGTTCCAAATTTGAGCATATTAAAAAGTTGTATTTTAGCTACTAAAAAAGCTATATCTATTAAAAAAGTGCTTTTTTATTTTACAGTCAAACACTCTTTTTTCTTAAAAAAAGTTTTTGCGATGGAAAAAAGTGCTTATTTACCCTTCAAAAGCTGAACCAAACGGGCACTAAGTCTATTTATTATAAGCTTTGGACGTTTTAGTAATTTAATTGAAATTAAATTTTAATTTCAATTAAACTTTAATTATAATTACAAATAATTCTTATTAAATACTAATTATGCCCAAATAAGATTCAATATCTCATATTGCTCCTTATTTATTAAATATCTCATATTTAATCATAACATTTATCAAATTTTATAATCAAGTGTAACTTGATTAAATTAACTTTACTCTCTTCAACTCATTCTATACGTGAGACTCATTAGGTTCTCAAATATGTTGGCAATGTTTATAAATTATAATTATAATTCAAAATTAGAATTAGATAAATTAAAATTTTATCTTTAATTATATAATTAAACGATTTAAAATCATAGATCAAGATTGGCGTCTTGCAATGCATTATGACCACCCAAAAATTTAGGAATATCAAAGTAGTTTTGACTAACTTTTTTGTGCATGATTTTTTCATATAATTTAATCATTTCATCATACAATGTTCCAATTAGACATAAGGCATGAAATTAATATCTACTTTATTTTGTGTCTAATGATATTAGTTTTTCCCTATTAGCTATCGATTCAATTAATGATATTTGCAAATTATTTACAAAGCATCATTTCACCTTGGTCAAAGATTTCTTAAATCAATACTAATTAACAACGAAACATTTTCTCTAATTACTTTAAAGTGATAAATCATATCTTGATCACTCAACTATCTTCATATAGTTCATGCTACATTTAATGACTACCAATTAAACGACCCATGATTAAATAAATCATAAATAGTATCAAAATATAGCAATCTCCATATAAGATAACTTTGATGACCTCAAATCAAAGGATTACTTATACAATTATCACAATAAGAATTTCATAGACATACAAGTAATGTTTCAAATGAATTTCTCTTATCGGGGTCTGTTAAGTAAACTTGTTCTTTAACAAGTACTTACACGTTTGTTTAAGTATCTCTATACTTTAGGCTATGAGATCGACTACTTCCTTTATAAGGAAAACAAAATGTGTGTTAGTCTTTCTACATTCTATTAATGTTCAATTTTAATAGAACAATGACTAGGAACATTTAGAAATACATAAATGCAATATAAATATCATAATTATAATTTTATTACAATTTTATTTGTACTGTAAAATTATCTCATGAACTTTAAGTTACTAAACTACAACCAATGTGATTGACTGAAAGAAATAAATATAACATACTAGTGTATTACTGGGACCTTCGTTAGTGTTTGTATAGCTAATCTGGTAAGCTGTCTCAATGGCTTCTGTTTCAGCAACTTGTCTTAAGTTCCAATCTTTGCCTAGCCGGTTCGGCAGGAGAAGCCAGGTGAAGCTTCCGTTACTGTTATCTTTGAATCTTGCTCCAAATCTTTCTCCTCTGTTTAGAAGAAAGCAAAAAGGGACGGTGTAGTTAGCGAGTTTTGAATACTAAATCCTCTAATGATGATACTCTGCTTTCCTGTTGCTGTATATGTAAAATTCACTGCCAGTTTCTGCGTCCATGGTGGTTTCATCATTCTGTCAGCGTTAATCTATGATTAAGGGAGCCATTCCTTCCCAGCAACTTATGTTACTTTCTGTCGCCTTCCTACGAGGAATGTAATGAATGAAAGTACTAATTATGATGTTTCTGGTTTTACTAAGTGCAGGCGGCTCATAAAACTGGTTCATACTTGGTTTCAGTGAGCTTCCAAAAGTGTGGCTTCTTCTCTTTGAAGTCCTCTCGCTGCCATTTCTCGTGTACGGTAATTTCATCCCCTTTGAACTGGACCACCAACTCCAATCATTGTATATTTCACCGTGAACGTTACTTGACAGGCAAAGCCAGAGACAGTAGACAAAGTCTGCGAGATAGTTAGAAAACAACTAGCCTTAAGTCCTGAGTCTGAGCTTACCCCAGAATCCAAGTTCTCTGCGCTTGGTGCCGATTCCCTAGACACAGTAGGCCATTGTTTTATCATTACAAGAATTTTGGTTAATGATCGGTCTCGTATCTTAGAGAAACTGATTATGGCAGGTGGAGACAGTGACGGGGTTGGAGGAAGAGTTTGACATTAGCGTTGAAGAGTAAAGCTCTCAGAACATAAGTACGATTCGAGCAGCCGCTGACATGATTGAAAAGCTCGTCCAGAAGAAAGCTGAAGCCTGAAATTGAGTTTATAAATTAATTTACAAGATTCGTCGTTTAGGATTATTTTTGTTTGGAATATTCTTTTTGGTTCCAAGTCAACTGATTGAAACAGAATTTAAGTAACAATAGGGTTAGGCCAGATGACATGATCTTTTAAAGTCAACGTCTAATAATCATTTTAATTTTGATTTAAGTTGGGTTTAAATTGAAAACGTATTTTTTTAATTTCAAATTAACAATGTTTTAAATATCGGATCGAATACTAAACTGTTAAAATAAGAGGTTTAAGGTTTAACCGATATTATAATGTTATAAAAAAAACTTTCTAATTTACAAAAATTAAAAAAACTTTCAATCTTAATCTTCTATAATTTTTACTGTTTTAAAATAAAGAATACTTTGATATCATGCATTATTGTATTGTAACTTTTAGAGGGTGATCGAGTTAGTGTAGTGAAAAAATATTAGGCTAAAAGGTCCTATATTTAAATCCCTCTATTTATACTTTCTCAATCGAATCTGTCGTACAAATTTTGTTTAATATAAAATATTTAATTGGTATAATTTATAGAGTATTGTATCAATTTAGATATTTATTTAGTATGCATTCAGCAAATAACAAATAAAAAAAAAGGGTGTTGTAGGCTTGTAGCAATCATTGGTGGTTATAATTAGAATGCCGACTAATCGTTGGCAGAGACATGCCTTTTCCTTGTAACATCATCAAATATTAATCATTGCATATAAAGAAATAAGGCTTTATTCGGATTAGAGTGAATTGTGGTTTAAGATTCAACAAAATAATTACATAAAAAGCTCATAAAAGTTAGAAGAATAGCGTAAACTTAGCTCACAATCACCTATTTACCGCGGCCTACTTGTACTTAACTTTTTTATATTTTATAAAAAGATTAGTTTTGTGACTCGAATTTATGATTAATCTCAAACTCATAATTTTTTGGTAAAAAAACAACTTTTTTCGCACTTAATTTGAAGGTACAAATAAATCATAATAAAAATAAAAAGTAGTTTTTTGGTTTTATAAATTGCGAAATTAAAAAGACAAAAAATTTAATTAAGAAAAGGAAAAAAAATCCGAACAAAAAATGTTGCCTACCGAGCAAAGCGATTAGATTATCGGACACGTCATCTTTTGGATCCCCACGTTGACGCGCGTATCCGTAATCAGCGCCAAACGGCATGTCGCTGAAGTCATAAGTGAAAATAATATGAAACGATAACTTTTCTATTTATGTTGTTGGTCTGAATTCTGACGTCGTCTTCGCCATGTCATCGGGCCAGTGACCAACAAACAAACAAGAAGAGGTCTTCTCTTTGTCTCTCGTTATCTCTCCCTCCCTCTCAGTCTCTCTATTTTCCGATCGATTTTCTCGTGAGAAAATCTAGCTCCTTCAAAATCTTCGTTCCACTGTCGTACAACGCACGACACGAATCTATATACAAACATATACGCATAATTAGATGGAACGAAGAAGAGCCGCGAGTCCGGTGTACGCACGGCAATGGAGCGCCGGCTCAAGCACCACGGGATCGTCTTCTCCGGCGATGTCGCCGGCGCATCCTAGCTCTCGAATCGGGTCCGGCATGTCTACCATCAAGCGGTCGCAGAACGTTGCCGCGAAGGCCGCCGCCCAGCGGCTCGCTCAGGTTATGGCGTCTCAGACCACCGATGAAGAGGAGGAAGACGACGATCTAGGGTTCCGACTCAGTGGTCCACCGCGTGCTGCGCCGTTGAGTTTGAATAATAGTCTTAATCATAGTAACAGCAACAACAGTAATAACGCTGCTGCTACCACACCTGCTGTTTCGCTTACTAGACCTAACAGATCTCAGTCTCCTGCGGTAAGCTGAAGAGCTACTGCCTTTACAGGTTTTGTTTAACTTTTTCAATTCGTATTTGATTCCGTTCGGTTTTGACCTGGACTGCTTTCATGATATTGAAAAGTTCTCTCATCGAATTTGTTTGTAAAATAATTTCAGTTGCGGGAGCAGAACAATTAGATCTCTGCTCTCTGTGGCAGAAAAGAAAAAGTGTCTGAACATATTCAATCCCGAAATATATTTAACTGCCTTACATATTTAGTGTTTGTGATTGAAATGAATTACTGATTAATGGAGCTTTGGTATTTTAATTAGTTAGGTCGGAACTTTGTAGAACATGTCCCTACTGTTCGCTCTTCATCGGCTGGGAGGTCAGCGATATCTGTTAGGACACCTGTGTTGATGCCCTCTAGTAAACCATCGTTGAGAACTCCTGCTTCTGTTGCTCCAATTGAAGTGCCTGCTAGCAAGAGTAAAGACAGAAGGTCCGAACTTGGTTATCTGTATTTTTTGTTGTTATTAATTTTATCATCTTTTGGTATACGGAAAGCTTGAACCTTGGTAGATTAGAAGCCCCGTCTCCATGGAACTATTAGGCTCAACAGTGTCATTAAATTCAGTGATAATTACATGAAGACCCTTGGTTTGTTTATTTTTCAAATCTTCCAGTTAAATTTACCTTCAAAGTTCCCTATATTTTGATAATCAGTCAACAACATTGTGGCAATAAAGAAGACTACAATTTAAAACAAATTTGACGAATAATTGGAAATAATTTTTGGTTATAAAATGATTGTGAAAATATAGAAGAATATTGTAAAATATTGAGAAAATAATCTATGTTTTTAATTATAAAACGAATGGAACCTCTAAGATTAAATTCAATTCAGAAGGGGTCATTTGGAGAAAAGCCAAACTAGGGGCCTTTTATGATATTTTCCTTACATTTATTGCTATCACGTAAATAATACTGTTATGAGTTTTTACAGTGTTATTGCTACTATTAGTATGCTAAGGGCACTGCATTAAGTTATGGCAAGCCGGGTTGCTTGATGACTTGCTTAAGTTAATTCTGATTTGAACTTTGTTTGCGTAAAACTTGGATTTGGAAAACTGCACTTGCTGCAGGATGATATTTGAGTAATTTAAATATAACATATTTTGTTTACAAGGCACAATTGGGCCATGTTGGGATATGCAACAAGGACAATACTCCATTTTTTCCCTAACCCCGTTTCATACTACATGTAATAGCCCTAGAACCAGGTGGGGGATTGCATCCTAGTCATCCAGTGCAACGTTGTTAGTAAAGTGAATTAGTTCATTTTTAAGAGCACTAAGAAGGCACCAAAGTTTCAGGGTATGACTCTCATAGGTGTAAATTTGATGGATGATCATGAATTATGAATTTAACTGATTAACTTCTTATGATTAAATGATAGTGTCAGATAGTTATACTTGATTATTTCAAACTTATATTTCAATAATTATAAGTAAAATATGAAGGTCTGTGTGGAATGGAAGGGGTGATTACTAGACATGAACTAAAACTTGTTCAAGCTTTATTTATTGCCCTTGCATTCTAATGATGGTTTTTTTCTTTGGGTAAATGTTTTGCTTGCCAACAACTGAAGATTTAGTTTAGATGTGGGGCAACAGAAGGTAAAAGATGGAGGAGACGACCGTGAAGCTTCTGCGCTACGTGATGAAGTATGTTCTCATTATTATGGATAATGGGCGGTCAATTTCTTTGATCATATATGTCATACCACATTGTACTCTGAAGCTGACATGGTCTTGATTTTGCAGCTTGATATGCTACAAGAAGAGAATGAAATAATTGTAGATAAAGTATGTATTCCTTTTCCATAAAATTGGTTGTACGTTATCTTTTTTTTATGTTTAAATTTATCTTTTTATTATTATTCTGGTTAGCTTCGCCGTGCAGAAGAAAGACGTGAAGAAGCAGAGGCTAGAGCTAGGGAGCTTGAGAAACAGGTGATTCACATTACAATCTCAACAGTATTAAGCATTTGTTGTTGAGCTATCTGTCGATCAGTTAAACGGACTCATTTTCTATTGAAGGGACTATCTACCCTAGTTCTTGGATGCAAAACAAAGGACCTATTAGTTTACCATGTTGAAGCATATACTCTATTTATATAATTTCTTGAGACATGAATATGTACATGCATGCTAATATGCTATCCTAGCTTGCCATGTTCACGTATTATCACAATTTGCACTGTGATGGTTTTAACTCATTGCATCAATGTGGTAATTTTGAACGTGATGTGTTATTCTTGGAATTTGATTGACTTGCAACATACCGTATCTTGGTCAGTTCCCCGGTCAATTGGCTTGATTGGCTGAAAATGGCTGTTATACAAATACTTATTTCTGACTTCATATTTTGTATGCATTAGGTCGCCGCCCTTGGAGAAGGTGTCTCCCTTGAAGCTAAATTGTTGAGCAGGTAATTATGTTTGCTTTATCTATAACTCTGTGGGTGAACTTTCTGGTTCTAATTTCATGTTAAAAATCCACAGGAAGGAAGCAGCATTACGACAAAGAGAGGTGAGTTGGGTTTATCATAGTTCGGGCACTGAACGTGAAAATGAAAGTAGAAGTTATCTTTCCCTTTTCATTTTGATGTCCTTCAGGAACAAACTTTTGAGTGGACTCTATGTTTAGTTAGTCTTTCTATGACAAATATTTTACCTGTATTTTGCCAACAGCTTGACTTAGACCTACTTATTCACATTTTTTAATTATTCAATAATTCTTTGGCAAATTTTCATTTCATTGAACTGCAAGAAATTATTTACCACAGGCTGCTCTTAAAGCTGCCAAACAGACAAAAGATGGAAGAGATGAACAAATTGCAGCCCTTCGAATAGAACTTCAGGTTAGGTCTTATGCCTGTTGTTCTTTTCCAATTTTATATGCTTAAGAAGAATTCGGTACCCAATCTTTTTCATTTTTTACCAGAACATGAAAGATGATACTGCAGCAGCAGTTGAACAACTCCAAGACGCAGAGTCTGAAGCAAAAGCTCTTCGGACGATGACTAAGAGAATGATTTTGACTCAGGAAGAGATGGTTAGTGCATTTTGAATTCAAATTATATCTCGGTTTGGTTGAGTGGATGTTTATTGTACCCTAGATGTGGCCTTTTAGGAGGAAGTTGTCCTGAAGAGATGTTGGCTTGCTCGCTACTGGGGTTTAGCTGTACAGCATGGTAAGAAACCTTCTAGAATCGTTTTCTGTTTTAGAGAGGATATAGTTTCTTTGCAAATATTATCTTCTTCCTTGATAAGGCATATAGTGATTCTTTAGGATATACAGCCTGACTTATTAGTTGTAACACTGATAGATATGGAGGTAAAGGCATGAATAATCTATATCTTCATAATATTATGATTCTACAATATGGCTTTATTACTCAAAAATTATCTTTGAACCATTATCTCTGTTGTGCATTTAATTGCTAAGCATAGTTTTTGGCTTATGGGTTCTGTGTCTTCTGTTCACAGCTTAGTTTTACCTGGCATACACATTAGACCTATTCTTGTATTTGTTATTAATTTCTTCTCTCTGTGGTTTCTTTTTCCGCTAGACATTTGTGCAGATGTGGCCGTATCAAAACATGAGCAGTGGTCAGCACTGGCTCCTCTTCCATTTGAAATTGTCATTTCTGCTGGACAAAAGGCAAAGGAGGAGTCTTGGGAGATGGGTTAGCTTACTAACAGATTGTTAGATTTCTTATTGTTTCCCTTTCAAGTTTTCATATATTTCAGCCTAATATTGCTTCACATTACTTGGGCTGTGACATTGATGAATGGAATAGGTAGCGGTGATTCAGATCAGAGCAAACGTGATCGTGATTTGGGTGATCTAACAGGAGAAGGAAATATCGAAAGTATGCTTGCAGTTGAAATGGGGTTGAGAGAATTAGCTTCTCTAAAGGTTTTTTTTACTTCCATTTATCCATATTATTTGAAGGTTTAGTGGTTTCTTAATTTAATTTTTGTATCACTACAATGTATTTGTTACTAGTGTTAAAACCATTATAACTTATCTTTCCTAAATCAAAAAGGTTCGACACTCAACTTGTTGATTATTTTTCATCTTTATAGACATCGTTTGCTACCTATAAATGATAGTATATATCTTCATGTATTAAGGTGGAGGATGCTGTTGCACTTGCATTGGCTCGGAACAAAAGGCCAAGTATGTTTGGATTATCACAATTATAAGATTTCTGCCTTTGCAGTTCTCTTTTGTACCTTTTTTTTTTTTTTCATTTGACTGGTAACTATTTACTTGATGGAATGTGATTTACCATTCAGTAGTGAAGCCTTACGAACTAAAAACTGTGGGTGTTACAGCTGCTATATTGGCTTTAATTGGAATATGAAGTTGTGAATAATCCTAGTTAACTGCAAGTTCCTCATTTTCTTTTCAATTTCTGTTCTCTTTTTCTGGACTTGTATAGATTTAAGTCGGCTGATACGATACTTGCCATCACTTTTAGTTGATTGATATACTTAAATCTTAGGAGTTACCTTACTTTTTAGTGCCCTTTTTTTCTTGTAATCTTCTTATACATTTGCGTATTTATTGGTCTTCATTTGATTCCTTAGGTTTGAGATCACCGACTGATCCTAAGTTCACAGAGGCCTTTGGTAAGACGCAAGACCTGATCGGTGATTGGACTATGCTTTATGACAGGTCTTTTGACATCTCTATTACCTATGATTTTTAACTGCAGAACTAAGTGAAGAGGAGGTTGAAGATGTCCTTTTCAAAGAGGTCAGTGAATGTTTTTAACCTTTTAATTCCATTCTTGATTATTCAACCTGAAAGTTTTCGCTAATAGTTACTGCATTACATAGGTTAACAAACTACCTAACCATTGATTTCCTAGATCTGACGTCGCACAGTTGTATTTTTCTTGATTTGTTTTTGTTTGTATATGCATAGGCATGGCTAACATACTTCTGGAGGAGAGCCAAAGCACATGGTGTGGAAGAGGATATTGCAGAAGAGCGACTACAATTTTGGATAAGCCGTAGTGGGCAATCACCAACTTCACATGATGCTGTGGATGGTGAGCTTATATACCTATGATTCAGTAAATAAAGAAGGTTAATTTGATAGGAAACCTCAAAAAGGGAAAGTTAGTAATTCTTCTGTACAATGTAACGTACTGGAAATTTCTTAGCAAAGATGTAAATAAGCTAAATTAGTTGGATGGCTCCTTTGTATTTTGGTATTTCGAAGTCTTAAATAAAAGAACTTGTGACATTGCAAGTATGCTTTTAAAAAATACCAACTAGTTAAGGAATCCTTTGTACTTTAGTGATATATAAGCTTGTATTTCCTCTTTATTTTCAAGAATCTAGATATTGAAAAATTCTTATCCAGTTTGATTGCACTATAAGCTCCTAATGGAGGATAAGAAACAAGTTGGGAAGAAGTAATAGCAGAACCTATTGAAGATTTGCATATGGGATAATATCTGCATCTTATTTTACTTCTTGCGTACCCGGTGACTTGGGATTTCATTGTGTTGATGATTATTGCAGTTGAACGAGGCTTGTTGGAGCTAAGAAAGTTGAGTACAGAGCAACAGCTTTGGGAGGCATCTCGGAGAGAAATTGATCAGCCATCTTCAGCGTCGGTTGCCAACCATATATCGGATGTAGAGTAGCGTTATACAATATAGTTAGTATTCTTTTCTCTCCTACTCCATGTAATGAGTTACTCTTTTCGCGCATGATTTGTTTTTTTTTTTAGCAGTTCATCATTTCAAAGTGTGATCTCATTGCAGCTTGCTGTCATTTCTTGTGAAATTTATGACAATTTGCATATATTGAATCTAAAAGAACCAAAACGCGCTCGAATGCGGCTACCGTGCCCAGGTTGTTCAAAACATGTGAAATTGTTGGTCTGGATTGAAATACTTCGAAGGAGTCGTTCTGACTTGCGGGACTCTTATGTTCAAGCCTCCAAAAAGTAGCTTGTCTTTGGCTTGCGGCGCTTATCTTTTGCTAGTGTACCTGGTCATTCGATATGTAACTGAATTAGAATAGTCGAAAGCTTGTGCTGATCCCACACCTCTTCTTCACGGTTTGCTTTTATGCTTCCACTTATATCTTCTATTGTGATTTTTAGTTGTATTTTTTTTTCTTGAGTTTATGTTTAATTGTTTGATTGAGATATGAAATTAAAAAATTGAAAAATAAAAGCATCAAACATGTAATAAAAATGTGAAAAACAAAAAAATGGTTTTTTTTGAGATTTAAAAAAATAGAAATTGTTTGATTTTATTATTATATTTTTATAATATTAAAGTTTAATTCAATTCATTTTTAATACATCAAATTGTATTTTAAAATTAATTAGTTATTATTATTAAAAACAAAAAGTATGAATATTTTGTATAATTAAACTTAATTTTATATATTGAACTCTAGTATAAAGTATAATAATTATATTAATCTATTATAATTCAATAATTAAAGAAGCTTATAATGGAACAATAAATTGATTGGATCTTCTATTGGTATAATTATTTCATATTTGTCCAATAATTTCATATTTTTGGGAAATATTTTAAAGTTGTAATTCAGTGATATATATTTCATTCCAAAATTTGTATTGTTATTTACATTTTCAATAATTTGTTATTTATTTTTGACACAATTATTAAATGATTCATTATCTTATCCATACGTTATGATAAAATTATATATGTTATACGTTAAGATTCTCATCCAAAAGTTTAAATATCCAAGATCATGTATTAGAATTTCTATGTAAATAAAAATATTTATTCTCTTCCCAAATGAAGAAATAATAACTGCTTTATCAGTTTATCATCTGAACCTGGTTTGAAACTTAATAAGGTTTATGCATCAATAATACCAATATTAAACAATTAATAAAAACATTAAAATAAAATTTGATAAAATGATTATTAAACACCAAAACATATAATATAAGTTTAGAAGTTCATATTAAACCCTTATACAAAACATGCAGTTATAATGTTTCAACCTTTAATAAGATAAAAATCATCTCTTAATCATTTCATACCCCATCATTTTCCTTTATTTTCACGTGATCATTTCAATTGTTTGTATTATTCAAAACTTCCATTATTTAAAATAATTACATATGAATGACAACATAAAAATGTGTCCCATGCAATAATTTGAAGTGTGTAATTACTAAAAGAAGTATATAATTATTCTCTCTTAAGAATAATTCAAAGTCTATCCTCATTTCCATCTAAATTAAAATAACCCATTATCTATAAACATATTGCAAAAAGAATGCATGCTCTATGATTGCTCAATGTAAACTTAAATAGGACTTACCCTATAGCCAAAGTTTGTTCTATAGTCAAGGTATAGTACCAACAAAATGAGCTTAATAACAAGCAAAAATATCCAAAATAATGAAAAAAAAAAGGAAAAGTAGGAGATCATTTTTCAGTTTTACAAACTGCAATTCAACTACTTGCACCAGAAAAGAAAAGACTGATCCTTTCCTATCCCAAAGTGCCAAAAAACTTGGGAAGAAAATAATCATTAGCAAAGGGAAAAGAATTGCTACCATAACACATATTTAATGTATCACAATTAGAACACATCAATGAATTGTAAAGGGGAAGGAAATTAGCATATTAATGCTAATTATTTGGAGATTTTGAGTAGGGATTTCAATAAGTTAGGCCGGCTAGTTCGCTATTTATTTTTTTAAGCGAAAAACTTCCAAAACGAATTTATTTTAGAAATAACAGGCAGCTACGGCCATGCTAGTTTTACCATCCCTAATTTTAAGTAAGGTCTGATAATTTTTTTTGAAATTATATATATATACATAAAAGAAAAAAACTTAGTTGTCATGTTTGTATATGCGTGTAGAAAAAACGTTTTGTTGGCATATGTATTCATAGACGAGAAAACGTTTTGAGGCCACGTCAGGAAATTTCTTTCTGCCACGTGTATTTATATATAAAAAATTTTGTTGGTCATGTATATATAAATATATGTAAGAAAAAAATTCCGCAGGCATGGGAACATAAAAATATAAGAAAAAAGTTTTTGGCAAATGCAGAAAAAATGTAATTATGCAAAAATTGAGAGACTAAAATGTAATTATGCCAAACTTGAGAGACTAAAATGTAATTATGTTAAATTTGAGGGACTAAAATGTAATTATGGTAAATTTGAGGGACTAGATACTTTAAATTTAATTATATTTATTAATAATTACTAATTAAATTTATTCAATTTAATTACAAATTTTAAATAATTTTATTAAATAAAAATAAATTATGCATAATTCATATTAATAATTAATTTTAGTTAATTAAATATATAATGTTAAATTAAATTATTCTTAGTTCTTATTAATAACTAATATATAAAATAATTAAATAATATATATTTAATTGATAGAAAATCATAGAAAACAAAATTCACTTTTTTATAGTTTTGATAAATTTTGAAAACTGAAAAACCAAAAACAAAAAACTCAAACTTTCAGATTTTTTTAAATTAAACTTGTCAATAAAAGCAAAAAATAAAAATAAAAACCAACAACCCTAAGCCATCAGTTACAAAGGAAAAAGAAACAAAAAGGCCTTTAAGCAAAATATAAAATTGAACAAATTCGAAAAACAAAATCTATTAAAGAATAATGTAGTCAAAACTAAAAATACCAATAAAAAAAAGAGTAAACATCGTTGACGATACATTAATATTTATGAAAATCGGCTTATTTATCATCATTATCTACATTAAGTTAAAATCTCGCTGAATTGTAAGATTTAAAGTGGTCCGATAATATATAACCTTATCTTTAAAATAATAAAAATAGTATTTCAATAAACCTATATAAAATGTGACATGACAATACTACAAAATTTTAATAGAAAAATTTGACGTCCTATAATACAAGGAAAAGATCTCTCGTAAAGAGAACATTTACGTACTTTTAAGTTATATTAAACCTTGTCATTTGCTTGAGAAGATTTAATTATTTGACTTTAAATTTATTATTTTTTAATATTAATAAGCATTAAAATTTAATTTAAATTTTTGCACAAATCTTAATAATTAAAAATGTGACTTCAACCTAATATTTAAAATTTGTCCATTTACTTATTTATCACACTCTCATCTTTAATTCAGCCTGATAATTGAAGTTATCGAATGATCAGTAAATTACAACATAATTTTTTAGGTTTAGATTATCTAATTCCGTTAATTTTATTTTATGAACATCCATTCATTTATTTTTTGTGTTTTATTTATTAAATAGATAAATGCTTATAAAATAGAGTAGATATAAAATAATAAAATAAGTAATTTATCCCCCGTTTTAATTGAAAGAGAAGGTTTGACGTGTAAAATAGACCAAGTTACAATTTACATGGTAATCAACGAACATTGGAATCCGTATCAAATGGTCATTCCTTCCACTGCCTTCTTGTCCTGTCTACATCTTAGTTTTACACTTTTACTGCATACGCTTTCAGAAACCTTTGACGCTGTCACGTATTCCAAAAGACAAAAACCATTCTGTCCCACTCCCACCACCTTTCTTTTCTTGCGTCAACTTCATATTTATAACTTTAAATAGTCAATTTTTACTTTCTTCGTAAGAAATTAACTGGATGAATTGGATAGGATCCTTTGACACAGGTAAGAACTGAGTTATCTCACCCCGTAATTAACTTGTATGAACTCCTAAGGTTTGATTTGGGGGTATGATAAGGACTTATATATTTGAGATTGTTATTTTGGTAATTGCTAAAATATAAAAATAACTATTTGACAAGTACGGTTGCGGTTGTTAAAAAGAGATAAAATGGTTAAAAAGCCTATTGATTTAATAAACTATTAATTGTTGTATAAATAACTAAAAATTACATTAATAGTCATATAAATTTAAAATTATAAATAATAAAATATTAAATAAAAAAGAAAAAAATTAAAATAAATTTAGTACATAAAACATTTTATAAAAATATATTATTAGTCATATAAATTTAAAATTATAAATAATAAAATATTAAATTAAAATATAAATATAAATAAAATAAATTTAGTATATAAAATATTTCATAAAATATATTATTAGTTATATAACTTCAAATTATAAATAAGAAAAAAATTAAATTAAAATAAGAAAATATAAATAAAATAAATTTATTAAATTGAATATTTCATAAAAATATATTATTAGTCATATGAATTCAAATTATAAATATTAAATTAAAATAAGAAGAAGACGATACATTGGACTTATTTTATATTAGTTGAGATTATAAAGGAAAATTATAATTATTAGAAAGTTATTAATAGAAAGTAAAATTTCTACCGCAGAAGTACTTTCCTACCGCAACCCTCATTTTACTTATCGATTTCTGCAGTGACACCACACTTTCCTCTAACTTCCGATTATTTGCCCTCATATCAAAAAATATGACTGCGTTTAAAAACTATAATAGATAAATACTTATTCCCACCATACCGCATATCTAGGCGTAGCTTAATTCTACACTTTAAATTCTCAACAAACACACTTTATTCATTTTCCTCACTATAATATCTCATTTAGCATTAAAACTCAAGGAAAATCCAAAAGAAACTCAACACTGTTTCACGTAACTTTTTAAAAAAACCAATGCAGCATCCTGCCTGCTCCTACTAAAATAATTATGTTATTTTCCAACTCTAGTAAAATTATAACAAGTGCGTATAACTTTAATAGTCTCAAAGTTGATTACCGTTGTCTCCCTGTGTTCCTTAGACAAAACTCTTGAGCTCCTCCTTCTAAGCTCTCGCTAAAACCTACCCAATTTTTTCTTTTCTAAAGCCCTATAATTGTCACAACCCTAGAAAATGGCAGAACTGTCTGAGCTGACTCAGCACATTGAATCGTTCGTCGACTCATCTCGCTCCCAAGCCCAGCAGGTTCAACCTCGTACTCCCAGTCCCACTTTTTAGTTTCAATAATTTCTCTGAATTATCTGTAAAACTTTCTCGATTTTTAGGTTCATAAAGGTCCTTCATTTTCTGCTTAAACTTCTGAATTTGAAGACAACTGAGTGTGCTGTCACACATTCATATCATGCAAATATATGTTAATTTGAATTGTATTCAGAGCTATTAAGAGGTGTGATTTGGTTAATTAGTTTTCAAGATGAGAACTTTGGCGAAGATGTGCATGTAATCATCTATTTGGTCATAATTGTTTCGTTTCAGGAAAGTGTATTGTGGCAGTTAGCAAAACTTTCGCTGTTTTCTGTTATTAGGATTTTAGATGATTTAATTATTACTTGTTTGGGCCCATAGGCAGCAAGTCTGGAGGCGATTGTTCATCTAGTGAAGAATGATGCATTGTTTATTGGACATCTGGTATATTTCTTGCCTTTTTCTTCTTTTTGTTCCTTGTTCATTTTACTTTGTTTCCTCTGTTGCTTGCCTAATGTATTTCTGCATTCACGTTCTTTCTGTTGGGTCTCAGGTTAAAGAGATGGAAATGTATTTGACTACAACCGATAACATCATCCGTGCAAGAGGTACCCATCTGCTTGAATGCTAGTGTACTTCAAATTCCAACATTTTCCCTATTTTGCTTCCATGTATTTTTTCTGGAGAAGTTGTAAATTCCTGCAAGTTTACATCTTCAGGTATCCTTCTGCTTGGGGAAGTTCTTACACGTCTTTCATCAAAGCCCCTAGACATTGCTAACATACATAGCTTGATTAGATTCTTCACTGAAAGGCTGGTAAGTAGGTCTTCCCTATTTTTGGCAACATTATTCATGTGCGAGAGGCTACAATATAGACCTTTTTGAAATCTTCTATTGGCTTCTAGTTTTCATATTATATTTGCTTCTTTTCCATTTTCTATTACTTAATCTTCACTCATCAATTTTTGAGGTTATATCACTGAGCAAGAAGTGGTGGCAACAAAATCTTTTCTTGTCTTTGTTATTCATACCTTATAAAATGTCGACATCTTCTCTAAAATTTCCAGGGGTTATTTTCCTAACAAATCTAACTGCCAATTTAGATTCTTCCATATTGTACGTGGAAGAACCCATAAAAGAGATGCCATTACCATTTTAGGTTTAGATGGTTGAACAGTTTGGATTTGTGGTCTGCCAGAAGTGATCATTTGGCGTCATGGATTTTGTTGTTTTCTTATAATCTTATGAATGAAGTTCTCTTTTGTGCATTTAAAGGGACCTCCATGGTTCTGCTGGTCATTTGAATGGCAGTTGTTTGTTGTGTTACTTTATATCTGTTTCTCAGTCTAGGAGCTGAACGGTTTTAAGTGGTTTGGACGTTTCATTCCTTACTTAAGGCCTTCTTTAATCATTTTTAGCATTTCAAGATACTTTTCAAGATCTTTATTAATATATTAAACTTTTCTCTTCAGCAGAACTTGGGGTAATTGTGGAATTTTATCAGTTTGTGAAGTTCCTGGTTGAGAATCATTTCTCTGTAATGTCATTGTATGTTCAGCAAGAAGTTCTTTTCATTCTTTTCTTTTCTTTTATTTTGCACTGACTGTTTGGACATGAATTGATTTCATCAGCTGTTGAACTGCAAAATATTATTTGGATGATATTATTGATACAAAAGAGCTTAAAGTATATACAACAAATAAAAGAGGAAAAATTAGTTAACCACAAGTCTTAATTTGGTGGGTGAGGATTGGGAATTGAGTTGATAACAAAAGATAAGAGCTGAAATTTAGATTATAAGAATTCCTTATTAGATAAGAAGCAGTCGTAAATTGAATATGTTGTTCTATTTTACATGTGTTATCCTAGTTGTTCAGGATTTACAGAATTTTTGTTAGAATAAGATTTAAATTTGTTAGGAACCTTTTCTTACTAGAATAAGGGTTCTAAGAACTCTATATATATATGTACTCAGCCTTTCAATAATGAGAAGTAATCTGGAATTTTTCTACAAACTTGAGTTTTCAACTAGATATAAGAGTGATTCTTAGATCTTAGGAGTTAATTCTTTCCTACCTTCCATTGCGTGTTCCTTACTAAATTCCGGCAAACCCAACCTACATTCTAGCTATCTCAAACCTATATTCTAGCCATATTAAACCCTAAAATTAAGCCTAAATTTTCAGCAATCAAACCTTAAAATTCTAAGTCTACAAAATCTGAAATTTCATCGTTCTTAGCCAAAATCCATCCTTGAAACTTGATATTCCAGCAGCCTAATATCAGTCATATTTCCTAATTTTGTGCTTTTAGTTACTAGTTAATAATTCTTTTATCTGTCCTACATCAATTATGCTTGGATCAGGCAGATTGGAGAGCTTTACGTGGTGCAGTTGTTGGTTGTTTGGCCCTGATGAGAAGGAAAAGTGGTGGTACAGTCACTTGTAGTGATGCAAAAGCAGTTGCTAAGTCTTTCTTGCAGAATCTGCAGGTTCAGTCTTTAGGACAGCATGACAGGAAGGTAGGATTGCATACACGAATGTTCTTCAATCTATGTGTTTACAATGGAAAATACTTTTGGTCAATTTCTGAAGTTTTTAATGTTGGAATTTGCGCATTCATTTTTCTTGCAGCTGTGCTTTGAACTTTTGGAGTGCCTGTTAGAATGTTATCCCAAGGCTGTTGTTTCCCTGGTATTTCTCTTGTTTTTGCTTTCCTGCACTCGTACCTTTTATTGAATAAATTCAAGAGTTCTTAGATTGGATGAATTGTGATCCATATGACAATATTCTAGGAATGAATCAAATTCAATCTCTCAAACTATGTTTTTCGCACTTGTAACATTTTGTGGTTTTATATTTGCAATAGTGTGTGGTTTTGAGAATATAGAGAAATATAAGAAACTAAAAATTTTTCCTCCAATTTTTGTTTGGAATGATAATACATTGGGACACTTTGATAATGATTGGGCATCTTAACATTCTATTCTTAAAGAATTGATTCTCTTTATTATGCTAATTTTTGCACCAATTATGTTTATGTACCTTGCAGCCTATGTTTCCTATGGCATGGTAAAATCTAAGTCAGAATGAAAGTTGATAATTTATGACCTTTATAATAAGGATGTTTTATTTCATGGTTTTTCTTTATATCTCTTTGGATTTTGTACAGTTTTGGACATGAGATGGCTGCTTCTTATTGTGTTTTTAGGTTACTTAACTGCTGCAGCTTAGCTTCTGTTGCGCATTATCCTTCTTCTACCTGCTGCTTTTCATCCTCTTCATATTTTTGAAATCTGTCTCATTGGTTTTTGGTCTAGGGTGATGACCTTGTTTATGGAATTTGTGAAGCTATTGATGGAGAAAAGGATCCTCATTGTCTAGTGCTAACATTTCATATTGTGGAGGTTCTAGTGCAACTATTTCCAGATCCATGTGGGCCAATTGCAAGTTTTGCTGGTGACCTTTTCAGCATTTTGGGCTGTTACTTCCCCATTCATTTTACGCATGTAAGCTTGATGCACTTCCCTCATGCTCTATTTGATTCTTTAGCAACTGTATACTTGGACATCCTGATGTTTCTTTTGATACTTGTCACAGTAGTATTCCAAAAATGCAGTTGTGGTCCATTCATGTTTCTGTCTCCTTGTAAATGATTAGAAAATCATTTGCTGGCCCTTTGTTAGTTTTTGGAGGTCTTAAATGTGTTTCTTTTGACCCCCTCTTTTAGGAGAGATAGTGAATATGAACTTTAAGAAATTATAATGTCGATGTGACTATGAGTTATATTATATTATGTATTTTCTTTCCCATTTCCAGCCAAACACTGAGGATGTTGATATGAAGAGGGATGATCTCTCAAGGGCGCTTATGGTATGTAATATTCTGCTATGTATATTTGAAATGTTGAGCTACTTTAGAGAAAAGCTGTTAAAAGTCGTAAGTTCCATTCATTTGATTGTTTTCCGGAGCAAGAGTTACTGACAACATTTCGTTGTTGGTCTGATTTGTATTCCTCAAAAGAATGTACATTTATGGGACTATATTGTTGGTCATGCCTTCACAATTTCGGCCTCTCTTTGGGTGGAATAATTCAATTTTGTGGTGCCTTTTGCATAGGGTTATTTTACAAGCTTGGGAAGTCCCTGCTTATATCATGGGATATTTTATTTAGAGAAGAAGACATAATCCAATAGTGAAAGCGGGTTCTGATCCTTCATTTAAGGATCTCATTGATCATGTTAAAGCAGTTCAAATTGACAAACCTTCTAGAAGTTTCCTTGACTATCTTATGAGCCCGTTGAAGTAATAAAAAAATTTATCTACATGATGAATTAAGCGAGAGAAAAGATTCAAATAGATGTATTAAAGATTAGGGGAAATCATTTTAGTAAAATTGAATTGAAATTTGCTCCAGCTTTATATCTCTCATAGTCTAGCACATTGTATCATGTCATAATTTTTGGTTATGCTTTTTATACTTACATGCTACTTGCTTGATGTATTTGATGCCACCTGAATGCCAAAATTTCATGTTGGATTGTGACCCCCTTTTCTATTTCTCTTTCTCTTTCATTTACAGCTTGCTTTTTCAGCCACACCCCTTTTTGAGCCTTTTGCCATGCCATTACTTCTTGAGAAACTGTCTTCCTCCCTGCCAACTGCCAAGGTCAGTTGTCTTTACTTTTTAGAAGTTTGGGTTGTTGATGGATATATGCAAGGCTCTACTTGTTCGTCAAGGAAGTGTGCCTTTATGCTGTTAATACTGGCTTTATATGCTTTTAGGTTGATTCTTTGATATATCTTGGCGACTGCATACTCAAATATGGAGCAGAGAGAATAGCAAAACATGCAGGAGCTATTTGGTCTTCACTGAAAGAGGCATTATATGACTTTGAAGAAGACCCTATGCTACAATTAACTTCAGAATCACGAGATGGAGGAAATCAAATTGCAAGAGAAGCTCTCTCGTTACTGGAGAAGGTTATCATTCAATATGATGATATGTTCTTAACTTTGATTACCCATGATGAGCAGATAAACATGATTCTCAATAACACCACTAATTACACGAGTTACAATGAAATTCCCATGCAAAGCAAGAGGGAATTGCTTATGGTTGGTCGAATCCTTTATGTTTCCACCAAAGCTTCCATTTCTTCCTGCAATGTAGTTTTCCAAAGTTTCTTTCCCCGAATGATGGAGACTATGGGTCTCCTAGTTGAAATTGCCTCGGAGTCCTGCAATTCAGATGGCAATTGTGAAGTCCGTGAACTTCATTTTGGATGTTTTTACATCTGCATGGAACTTCTCATAGCATGTAGAGATTTGATCCTGGTTGCTGAGGATACCAAAAAGCAATTTATTCCTACAACTGGGGCATATTTCTGTTTGCTGAAGCAATTCTCCACATCATTAAGCAAGATTTTCAGTTCTATCTTGAATAGAAGTATTAATGAAGCTGACCATGATGTATTTGTGCACCTTGGAGGTGAATGCCCTTTCTATATACTCTCACAAACTTGTCATGTGATTTAGAAGTCAGTGAAGTTGTCTGTTTCTTCATGAACCGTCCTGTTAAATGCTAATCAACATCTGATTTACAAATTCTGATTTTAGGTATTAAAGAGACTAAATAAATTTATGTCCAACAAGGTGACATGCTAATGTATTGATGATCCTGATAATTTATCTTTCAGTCAGCGTTAAATGGTCAACTCTGCCAAGTTCCAAAACTTTGCATATGCTTTTCTTTTCCCATTATATACACAGAGCTAATTGGAAAAGAGATCAGAAGTCTTCCTTTTTGATAAATTAAATGGGGGCCCAGAGTACAATTTTACAACAAACATTATAATCTTTAGTAATTAAAGACATCCATGTTTTCTGCTAGGTAGATAAAAATCTGATCTGATTTGTTTTCATGTCCCAATAGTTGTTCCCCTTATTCTTGTTGTGATGTGCATGGCGCGTACACAGTTGTTGTTTGTGTACGATTGCCTTTTTGGCTTCTGAAGTAATAAGATGCTACCTGTATCTGGAGTAATGTCTGGGGAAGCTATGCAGGGAGCGAGCCTCGTCAGCTCCAATACTTTCATTTGACGTATGGTGAACCTGATGGAGCAGCTAGAAATATAATGCAATGTCATAGAATCAAGGAATGAAACTGTGCTGATACTTTTTGAAGATGGGCAGTTATTCTTTAATTATTTTTCGATTTCTAAGTCATTGTTTGCTAGTTCAAGTCCAGCTTAATCATTGACGACTGTCTCCATGATATTCATAACAGTTGAATTGCTGTGCAGTGAAGGGCTTGCAGACTTTGGCTACATTACCTGGAGGCTATGGACTGATATTGAAATCAACATTTGACAATATTTTGCTGAGATTGATGTCAATTATCACCTCTGATTTCAGCAAGACATTGTTGTGGAAACTTGCTTTGAAAGCGCTGGTGCATATTGGCTCATTCCTCCATGGCTCTGACGACTCAGAGAAAATTTTGAGCTATATGGATATTGTTATTGAGAAGATTGTTTCCTTATTGTCTTCTGATGATTTTAGTATGCCATTTTCTCTTAAAATGGAAGCTGTATCAGTCATTGGCAAAAGTGGACTTCAGTATATGATGAAGATAGCTTTAAAGCTGGAAGATATTATCCTCATTAAGCTATCTGAGTGTATGGTAATTGTATACCTCTTCAATAATCTGTTAATCTATTAGTTAACTGGAGATTGTGAATATCTTGTATGAAAAGAATTGGTTTCTTGCTGATTTGTTCCACGACTTGTAGTAGCATGAAATTTATATTTCTGAATCCAAGTAGTAATGTAAATGAATTCTGCAAAAAAGCATACAACTTACACTTTGGACATTTGGTTGGTTCTTTTCCATGGACACTAACTTTTTTCCTCCCCTTGGAAAGTTTTTTATTTCATTTCTTGTTACTCGCTTGTGTTTTCTGGTGCACAGATCCAAGGGAATTTGGAATCAGCAAAGATTGTACTTCACCTATTGGAATGCTATTCTAAGGAGTTTCTTCCATGGTATAACTTTACTGATGCCTTACTCTTTTGTATAGCATATTGTCTTGTCACTTTTACATCGGCAAACACTTGTATGCATGCCTTGTTTCTATCACTGAATTATATGGAACCTTGAATATCCACCATAATTGTCTCTTTGCTTGTATGCTGTCTTCAGTGATCAATTAAAGAAGTCTTTTTGTCTTTTCAGAAGTTTAGTCTTCATGATGTGATGTTTGTTGTCTTGTTATAGTTTCTTCTTTTTTTTTTTCTTTGGAAGTAATGACGTTGGATTGGCTGTTACTCTTGTTCTGCTCATGTGGAATATGTTGTAATGAATCCAGGATCCAGAAAAATGAAGGTTTTGAGGAAGTTCTCTTGCACTTGGTGGTGAGAATTTGGGATCAAGTTGACAATTGTCGGTCCTTGGATGTTGATACTTGTGGAAAAGTTAGTATTGTTGGTATATTTGTTTTCCTTCTGGTTAGTGTTTTATGGGCAGTCTTGCTAAATAAGCAATGGATCTTGCACTGTTGACTGACTTTATGGGAAAAAAAGGAGTTTTAGTTTAAGTTCAGAATTGACAATGACATTTATTTCTTGTATACCAGGATCTTCTTGAGGCAGTGATAAAGGTTATGAAGTTTGCTGTTGCATACTGTTCGGTGGAAAATCAGAACATAATTGTTGATAAATCCTATAGGATACTTTTATCAAACCCATCTTTGCAGCTGAAGGGCTCTTTGTTAACCATCCAAATTAAAGGTTTTATTTCTTCCCTGGAAGTGGACAAACTTTCCGGTAGAGATGAATGGATTCTTTCTTTATTAGCATCAGTGGTCATAGCTCTTCATGCTCAAACACTTATTCCAAATCTTACAACTTTCGTACGCTTATTTATGATCACTATGCTTGAGGGATATACTATTGCAGCACAGGCTTTGAGTTCTCTAGTTAACAAATTGGATCTCACGCCAAATGGTGCCTTTGAAGAGGCAATGGATATAATTTTCAGCAGAAACTTCTGGGGATCTTATGAAACTAGTCCCGAGAGAAGTGGCAGAATGAGCCATGGAAATGAGATAGATCTTCCTAATTTCCTTCTGGGCCTTCTGGGAGCTGCACATAGTGAATTGCTTCTGAACCATGCTATTTCTGGACTGGCATGGATTGCAAAAGGTTTACTTATGCGGGGACATGATAGAGTGAAAGACTTAACTATGATTTTTGTAAAATGTTTATTGTCAGAAGACAGAATGGATTCGTTTTCATTGAACCAGGGATCATTAGAAAACAGTTCTCAACAGTTTGCAAGCACATCGGTGATGAAATGTGCTGCAGATGCATTTCAAATTATAATGAGTGATTCTGGAATTTGTTTAAATCGCCAATTTCATGCAACAATAAGGCCGCTTTATAAACAACGATTTTTCTCCACCATGATGCCCATCTTCCAGTCATTGATATTCCAATCTGGTTCATCATTGTCAAGGTTGACACTCTTCTCTGACGTAACTGTTGTTGGCCTTTGGTTTCCTTTATCTTGGAGGCAATTTATTGATCTGTTAATCTAAGGGTCATCTATGTGGGAATTTCATTTCGTATGGACACATTAATTGGAAAAGTTGACACATGATCTTGGTTTTATTTATTGCTGCACAACCTAATTTCTTTGATTTCAGAGCCATGTTGCATCGAGCTTTTGCACATATTATATGTGATACTCCACTACTTGCTATCCTGGATAGCGCAAAGAGGGTAAATCCATGGTGTCTCAAATTCCTTATCTTGTTTGTGTCAACCAAGATCACTTATTGAAATCGGTTACTCTTTCTTCAGTTGATTCCGATGGTACTGGATGCCTTGACTTTGTTAAGCAAGGATGTTTCAGATAAAGATGTCTTGTATAGCCTGCTACTGGTCTTGTCAGGAGTTTTGACAGATAAAAATGGTAAAGTAAAATTATATTTTACATTCTGCATTCAAATATAAACTGAAATGGAATTTTTGCTTCCGATACATTGAAATGCAACTTAATAACACATTTTTTAGTGGTGATTGTTTGCAAGTCATCTGCATTCTGATTTCCTTTTAGCTGCTTCTAATGTACTACCCAATTTGATTTCTTGTGCGTGCAGGACATGAAGCCATTGTTGAGAACACATCTAAAATCATTAATAGCCTCATTGTACTTAGTGCCTACCCTCATATGATGGTATCCATTCTTTCCCTAAAATTTTGCTTTTTCTTTTACATAAATGCTTCCTGCTGTACATTGTTTCATGTTATGATTTCCCATCCAATACTTGGGTACTTATGGAAATTGATCCAAATGGTTGTTGTAGCAGTCTGATTGGATACATAAAACTTCAGTTTAGGGGTTATTAGATGATTTAAGTTAAAACTCAATGGTTAATTTCTTCTAAAAGTTCAGTTTTCCTTATTCGAAACTCCCTCGTTTCTATTCATAGTCCATGACTATATTTATATTGAGATATTTAGAAAAGGTCTTTGTTTTTGTTTTTTTTTTTTTTGACGTGCTTAGCTTGTCCGAGAAACAGCAATCCAATGTCTCGCTGCTATGTCAGAGCTGCCTCATGCAAGAATATATCCCATGAGGATCCAGGTTTGTAATCAAGTTGGATACAAAGTTTGTTGCCTTTGATTACCTGCTCATTCAAGAGAACTGATTACAATTTATTATCTGGTTAACCTGATTTTCATTCTTTTACAAGATGACAATCTTTGGAACATTACTTAACACCTATCTCTCTTTTCCAATTACTATATTAAGGTCTTACAAGCTGTAGTAAAGGCTCTTGATGATCCGAAGAGAGCTGTTCGTCAAGAAGCTGTTAGATGCCAGCAAGCTTGGTCAGTGTTTTACATCCAATTTTTCAATGTTGCTTACAATACCAGATAATTGCATACTTGCAGATATTCTGCTTCAGCTTTGATTTTCATTCCATTTCTTCTGTTGATTGTCGGAGCAGGGCATCAATTGCTTCTAGAAGTCTTCAGTTCTAAACCAAACGCTCATTTTCACCAAACACTGGCTCTGCAATGTAAATGTGATAGCAATTTTGTTCATTCCCACCTATTTTACCTCGGTGTACAAATTTGCACCAACGGAAAATTATGAATTTAGTTAAAGAACTTAATGTGGGAGATTTTGTTTCTTGAAAATAGAGGTGCCTGCCCCGTATGTTAAGAGTAAACTAGGAAGAGAATGACATTTAAACCCCTTTAAATGAGTGCTCCTACTACGGAACTGCCATTGGCAGCTGTATGAACCTTGGTCTGTCTAATTCACTGGAAGATTTCATTTCCTTTCTTCCTTTCTGAAGTTCTTGGGTCTTAGAGAAATTCAACAACCTTACTGCTGTATATATGTTTGTTCATGCAAGTTTAGCTTGTATACAATAGGATCGGGTATGTCAGACTAGCCAATATTCGAAAAGGTAAGCAGAACCACGAGATAGTTTGGCCATAGTTCTACATGCCATCAAAGTACACCTCCTAGAAATCAAACTTCTCAAGTGGCACTGTGAACGCCAGGGATGGGAGCCGGCTGGAAGAAGGCCCACCCAAACAGGCTGATAATCTAATCTTCCCATCCTTGGACTTCAATATATGGCCCTTCAAATTTGGAGTTGCCTTAACCCCTGAAAGTCTTATTCTATTAGCAGTAAGTCTAGTGTTGGACCTCATGGCTAGAACTTCCATCAATAGCATTCTTCTTTTTCAAAGTAATGTTTGTGGGAAGAGGCTTCAGCAACATGAGTAAGTGTTTGAGTTCAGAGAAGACAAACTAATTTCTGCGATTTCTTAAAACAAGGAAAGATGGGGTTTATACAAGCGAAGCTCAATCTGCATCCGTAAAATAAGCAACTAGAACAGAACAGTTGAAGTTTCTACCAAATAACAAATGAAACAAGTACGTCGTACGGTTAAAGTCATTGTCAAATTTCACTTATTTGTTCACTTTTGTTTTTTTTATTGTACTTTTAAATTTTATGTTTTCAATAAAAATAAAAAACTTAAATTTTTTATGAATGTATTTATAAGGTTTTTATTTCATAAATAACTTTTAATTTTAATTTAAAAATAATTGTTTGATAAAATAAGATAAATCAAATAGTTAGATTATAATTTTCGTCTATCCTTATTAATAACTAATATTAATTAATTTAATATTATATTAGTCAATAATAAAATCAAATTCAATTAGAAAATCAAAATCAAAATTTATATGCTGATATATTTATATGCTTTCCACTGTCCCATATGTTTTTGATGGTGGATAGTGATGGGAAAGACAAAAACCTTCCTTTTATATCCATGAGAGAGGGATATCCATTCTGGCTTTGCATGTAAATATTGAGTTTCTATATATAATTATGTCAACTTCATTGTCTCATTGTGGATTTTTTTTTTAGCTATAGTATCTTTGATTCAAGAATATTTTAGATCTAATAATACCATTCATCAACGTGCTTTGACATTGATCGGAATATTTGGTTCTTATTAAGGAGAATAATGCTTTGGCAATCACAGTATAAGACATGCCTTTCTTGTTATTGGCCCCACTTTTACATGAACTTTTTCATTCATAGGAATTCCTTACTTTTTTTTTTTTTTTTAACTTGTAGCTTGCTCTGCCAGTGTGGTAGAAAGTATTTACCCATTTATGTAGTCTTGAACAATGTTATGAATTTTGCACTGATACTAATATCAAACTTGATTCTGATATGATATTGTATTGGTATCAGTTAATGTCGGATACCATTTCAAATAATTTTTTCAAATTTATAAAATAATCTTTGAATTTTTTTTAGTCTCTCAATATATTGTACTGTATAATTTATAATTTTACATCAACTATATTTCTAAAAATCATAATAATAGAAATTTAAAACAACAATTTATTTATTTTTATTAATATTATTTTCACATATTTTACTTATAAACAATACTTATAATTAATATCAAAAAGATCATTTAATCATCGTACAAATATAAAATTAAGAACAATATAAAATATTTAAAATATTACAATTTTATCATACAATAAATAAAAATAACATAAAAAATCAAATAAAAAGAATAATAATTATCTATGATTCTCTAATAATTATAATCTACAACAAGAGTTCGTGCAGAGGAAATAACCAACTAAAAATGAAACTTGAAATACAAACATTTACAATTATCTTTACATGGCATATATAGAATTTAACATATACTTTAAATATAAGTGAAATTAAAAGAAGAAAAATAAAAATCTGGAACTTCATTCAATCGAATATGCGCTCAAATCGCATTGCCCCAATTCTCATTCAGTACAAAATCTTCATCATTGAGAGGAGTCTCATCTTCATCATCATTCAAATTCGTTTCACCAAATGACATATCAATACTTTCTCACCAAGATTATCTTTCAAGTCACTCTCATCTATTAAACTCAGTTCCTAAAAAATTTAATTCGCCAAAAGATCGACATCAAGGCAAATTTGATCTACAGAACTGCTTGTTCTATTAAGAGTCCTAGTCAATAATAAAATTAAATCAGAAGAAATTATATCCAACGTAATAATGATGATAACATACCTTTCTTAAAGCTTTAAATTGTATTGAACAAAGACCAAGTCATTCAATCTTTTGTACTCCAATATATTCCTTTTCTTAGAATGGATGAATTCAAATGTGCTACAATTCCTTTCACATCTTGTTGCACTTACACATTGATTTAGAATTCTAATTGCAAACCTTTGCAATTTTAGAACACCACTTCAGAATTGATCTCACCAAGCAATTGTAAAACAAAGAAAGTAGCATTATAACAAAATAAAGGATGATTAATTTTAAACAAATAGCAAAAGTATAAAAAAAATATATACTTGGATTACTTTTGTTTCTTTGACGTATATTAATTGACATCTTGAAATAACTATAAACATCCTTATAAATCTCCATTTGTGAGCTTAGGAGATCTTGCATCACCTCATGGGCAACAATTGTTGTAATAGTTAATAGCATTCCCTTATTATCTTCAACTTTCTTTGTAAAACTTGATCTAAAGTAGACATTAAGATTCCAAAATGCCCTAACTGCAAACAACAGAGAGTAAAGTTGCTTTTCTCATATCTCATTGACGACTATAAGATAAGGTAGAATAACTATTTTTTTAGATTGGCCTTCTTTGCATCCTTCACCCTCTCTATGACATAATAAAAATAACTCATTGTTATCTTCTCATCACTATTAAATAGATGAAATACCCTCACCAAGGGTTTACAAACTCGAATGACAAGTTGACATTGGTACCAAAATTTATTATCTTCAAGCATAATTCTAGAAACTTCTAATCCAACATTATACCTAACATGTTGAGATGTAATTCATTTATCACTTATAAACATTTATCTCAACTCTTTCTTCACTAGAATAAAACACTAAAGTGATAAGAAATTAGTTGCAAATCTTATAATAATAAAACGACATAAATTCCTACCATTTGTGAAATCATTCCTTATTAAATTGAGGACCTATGCTCGATTGTAAATGAACTTGGTTACCTTTTGTCTTTCTTTACATTCTTATCAATAATAAAAAAATATCTATCATCTCCTATATTTTTCAACATCAGGTCAATGCAATGTGCAATACAAGGAGTTCAATAAAAAGAATTATTTCTGCTTGGCAATCATCTAACAACTGCTTTATAAGTAAAATAATTATCAATAATGAACTGAACAATATTTTCTACCCCAACTTTATTCACAACTTCTTCAAATATCTGAAATAGGCTATCAATATTCCTAACAAGGCTACATGCGTCAATAGACTTCAAAAATATTGTTCTCTTTGCAAAATAAACAAAATATTAATAATAGGTTCCTGTTTTCTATTTGTCTATCTATCACACATGATTGAACATTTAAAAGTAGCTCGTTATATTTCTTTCATCCAAATAACTTTTTATTTCATAAACAAAGTTACTCAGAAGTTTACCTCTGTAGTCATTAATTGAAGGAGCCATGTATCCTGGACTGTAAGAGGCAATAACATCTATCATAGGCTGATAATAATAAGATTGGACAACATTGAATACTATCCTTGAATCGTACCATCATTTAGCCATTTTCATATCTACATTATGAGCAACTTCTTTAGATTATAAGGCAATATATATTGAAGGTTAAGTCCCAGGAGTTGCTCATGATGCAAAAAAATTAGACACCTGTCTTCTGTTTTTTTTCCTAACATAAGATGCAACATTCTCTTCTTGTTGGGTATGAATATTGCCACCTTCAACATTCCAACTATCATCCTGACCACTAACAAAGGAACTTCCAATATTAATTTCGTAATTTAATCTTTTCTTTCTATCTTTCTCATGTTGATACTCTTCAAGTAAAGTCTTCATTTGCTATTTTACATTATAACTCTTTTTTTACAAGGCTTCACATCACCTTTGACCCCAGTTAAATTCTTCTTTAATTTGGTGATTCCTCTACCTTTCAAATACTTGTTAAAAAAAACAAATGGTATGGTTCTTTATTATGGGAACTAATCCAATATGAGTCTAAGCCGGATCATTGAATCTTCCTGAAGTGATTGAATTATTAGGAGTACTTGAACTTCCTTCCATTTATCTATAAAAATAAATAAAGACATATATCAAAATTAACTTAATAACTTCATACCAAAATAAATTTGTATAAAAAATGAAGAAAATGAAGAAATAAATCAATAATAATTTTTCAATAACCCATGTTTCTTTATAAATCTAAACGTCAAATATATACTTTGATTGTTACACTTTCACAATTATAACTCATTTTGTTTGATTACATAATTTAGCATAAGAACACAACTATAACCTATTTTATGTAATTATATAATTCAAAAAAAAACTCATAACTATAACCTATTTTGTATGATTATATAATTCAATCATAAACTCACAAGTTACAATTATAACTCATTTTGTGTTATTGCATAATTCAATTATAAACTCACATCTATAATTCAATTTGTGTAATCACATAATTTAACCATAAACTCTTACTTATAACTTATTCAGTGATTTAACCATAAACTCTTATCTATAACTTATTTTGTATAATTATTGGTTAGTTGATTAAATAATCCAAACATAGACATAAACTTACAACTATAATTTAATTTCTACAATTACTAATCATATAATTCAACTATAAATTAACTAATTCATTTTGATGATTGCAAAATTTAATTTATAATATATAACCTAATTTATAATAAATACTAACTTTTCATTCAAATTTTAATGTATCTCGATCTCAAATTTCAAATAAGAAAATTTCAAACAACAAAAGAATAGCCTCAAATTCAAATTCATAATCTAACTCAAAATTCTAGTTCCCAATCATTATAAAAAGTAAAAAACATAAGCAATTATAATTTCTAAAGTAAACACCATGATAATTTTTATGAATAACACAAATTCAAATTTTCATTTCACTATTGCACAATCACAAATTCATAATTCACAAGCCATCCATGATAATAGTTAATACATGACATCCATAAGTCAACAAATCCATAAGCTTACAACACAAGCAATTCACACACATACATAGTTCCATAATCCACATACACAAAAAAAAAAATGCAACCTTGACTTAAGCTCACAAGTGACTAATGACAAGTCACAAGTCACAACCAATTTTACAACACAACACAACACAAAAGGGAAGTGACTAAGGGTGACTGGTAGCTGGCAATGACTGGCAAGTGATTGTTGACTGGTGTAACTGGTGGTTGGCGGTGATAGGCAATGGCTGGTGATAAGCATGAGGTGACAAGCTCAGGAGAGGAGCTAGCGCCTAGCTAGCGAGTTGTAGGCCGTGACAGGTAGCGACTGACAGAGGAGATGAGTTGGCTAGCAAATGACAAACTGCAAACTGTATTGCAGCACTAAAGGGTGGGGAATTGTGGCACAAGGGGACGAGAGTTGGCTAGCGACTAGCAAGCTGCAAGCTGTATTACGTTATCGATCGATAAATACTAGCTGATGTAAAATCCGTTAGTCTCCTACCTTTTTTACCCCGTATAGTACCTATTGGTTAGTACTGGCTGATATAGTACGAAATTCAAAACATTGCTCTTGACTGCTAAGAAATAATTCTCCTTATAAAGTTCATCAAGTACCCTAACAAGGACTTTTTAGAGTCTATGTCTTTATCCATATCTTCATTTGTATATTCATCTAATATGTGTATTTTTTACCAAAATATAAACATAGTTTACAAGTACCTCTAAGATATCTAATTAGTCATTTTGTTATTTCTCAATGCTCTTTTCTTAGATAGTCGACTCTCAATATCAACTGTGTGTGTAATACCTAGTCTCACATACAAAACATCAAATATCAAGCTATTAACAATTGATGAGTAGGGAGTTTTCTTTGTCTCAAATTTTCGTTTTCGCATTCATAGGAAACTATTAAGAACTCAATTTGAAATGACCAATAAATAAAGTACTAAAAGGTTTACAATTGCGTATATTGAAGTGAGCTAACAATGTCCCATGTATTTCTCCTAAAATACTCGAATCTCCTAGCTTATTATTAGTGTCTACAATAATTTGGTTCCTTAATTCTTTGAGTTAATAGATTGAGGGGCAAGACATGTTTATCCTTGTGAGAATTTGAATCTCCAAGTTTACATCATTTTCCTTAGTTACTTTTTGTTTCTCCATTATTGAAGTTTCATCAGAGGACCTTGAGATATTTTATTCCTTCAGGAGCCATCTTTTGTCTGTACCTTTTGGGGAACATAAATTGTGAAAATGGAGTCCTTTACAAGATTTCCAAACTTATCAAGTTTTAAGATTCTAATAGTTTTAGGAAGCTCCTTGCAAATGTCAATTTCCACACAAACATTTACGTATCCTATTTGCCTTAGGTTAGTAGTGTTTTCATCCAAGTTGAGAGGCTTATCAAGTTTACAAGCCAAATGATTTAATACTTCTGAGGACTTGGGATCCTATAGAAGTTCACCCAAATTGGAACTCTGATCTTGAAGGTCTTTTCCAAGGAGTGACTTGGTCTCCAGTTTTGAATGAACAAGGGTTTGCCTTGGCTATGCCAATGACCACCCTCTAATACCTTCTTTACTTTGAAGAGGAGAACTGGAAGATAGAGAAATCATCTTCACTGATTAGCATGTTCTCTATTCCATGCTTTCTTTTGTTAGTATTGGCCCAACTTTGAACATGGGGAAAAGAAAGTATTTTCTCTATAAAGAAGCTAACTAGGGCATTTCGTCACTTCTCGGCACCTATATTGAGGACTTTCAAAAGGTGGGGAGATGATACTAGAACTAGTAGAGGAGGGAATAAAACTCCTTCCCAGTTTTTTTTGCTCGTATTTGTTTCTCCCGTGCCTACTCTCTTTTCTTTGATGGATTCTCTTACCATGAAAAGTCCGCTAATTTTATAACAATGGCGTGACTTTCTTCCTCAGTGTTTTTGTGTTTTTTAAAAGTTACTAGTTTGCAACTCGAGTGCCCTGAGGAACTTCACGACGCATTGGAATGGCACCTTTGCTTGAATAACAACTACAATGACATCAGGAATAGTTCTGATTGCATCTTATACCAGACATAGAATTGAACAAAATTGAATATAGTATTAGCATGTAGAGGAACTTTGGGAAGATGGTAAGCTGTAAAAGTTGCAGTAGAGACCACAATAGGAGAAGACTAGAAAAGAAAGCTATTATATCCCTTTTGTGATAGCATGTAGCTAACCATTGATACTCTTCGTTCCTCAAATTCTCTATTACTCTCAGGAAATGGGTTTCCCAAGTGCACAGTTCAACATCTTCCTGTTAACCAGAGCCCCGGTACTAGCACCTCTCGTCCTGAGCAACCATGAGTCTACTCTGAAACTTATGTCGTAACTTAGCAAGTGGACTTCTGCACATGACAGTGATTATTATAAACACGAAGGATGCAAACGTTCAAAGTCCTACTGCATTAAAGAGAATTGCCAAAGACAAGCAAAACTGGAGGCTTGTTATCCATGTGTCTGATGAAGCCAGTACGAGAACTCTTCAATTCTATAAGCTCTTTGTTTCCAAATGGCATTTATTGTATCCTAACGTTGCAATTTACAAACACTTTCCCAAAACACGTATATATCATAAGATCACAAAGTCTGGGCAAGTGTTGGAGAAATAAAGAGGAGAAGGATTTTTATTTTATTTTTTAAATTAATCATTTTAATTTTTAAAAAAGTAATTTTCTTATATGAAAATGTGTACATAGAGAGTATAATGACAAGTTATTTTTATAAAAAATTAAATATTTAAAAATTTTATTAAAGTTAACTAAAATATAGGTAGGGATGACAATTCTAGCCCGGCCCGTCTGGCCCATTTTTGGCCCTGGTTTAGCAGGCTATGGGTGACCCGCGGCCCGATAAAACAAAGTCGTTTTGTCCAAAACGACGTTGTTTTGTATTTTTTAATTAAAAAATATAGACAGGCTAAGTATGGCCCCGCCCGCCAGGCGCTTGGCCCGGCCTATTAACATCCTTAAATATAGGACAGGAATTAGTATCAAAGTCATATAAATTTATTTATGATTAATAAAAATAAAATAAAATATTATATTTTAATATTTCACATAAATAATTATTTTAGTTTATAAAATAGTTCTAAGAAGCTAGACTAAAGATAAAGACTTGGCAAGATTATTATAATGAATAATTATAACAAGATTTTCTTTTATAAAAGAAAGAAGAATAAAGTTGAAATTTCAAAAATCTGTCTAACGTAAAATCGTCCAGAACAACTTACTGTATTTTCTTGAAACTTGGATAGTGTTAATGTGATGGAGCTGGCAGAGGAGGTGGCAGGGGTAGAGGATTCCGGCGACGGTGATTGATAGGGGCGGTGGGACTACGAGTAATGCCGAAGGTAAAATGGACTTTAGAGTTCTGTTTTGGCCTCTGCTGGTGTCACGGTGGCCTCGCTCGCGATGAAGCCGGGAAGTGGGATGTGTGGAAGAAAAGGCTTACAGGAGATCCAAAATACAAGCTTTTTAGTTTTTGGTGCTCATAACACAATTTCTCAAATTTATTTTTTCCAAATCCCTAAAATTCAATTTCTTGTACTACCATCTTAACAAAAACAATAAAACTGCTAAAGTTTGTATCTTTTGAATACGAAGATGGAATTTCATTTATGAAACTATTTTTATTACTACAACGTGTAAGAAAGTTATATATTTTACCATCTCATTGCAGAATAAGGGCATATAAAAACTTTTTTATTAGGAACTCGCAATATACATATAACATTAATTAAATTTATGACTCCTTTTTACGGTATGTTGCATACCCAAAATATTTAGCAGTTGTAAGGCCTAATTCTGGGATGGGGATGCCCATTTCATTTTCATTGTTTGCAGCATACTGACAGTTGGAAGTCTGTATAAATAAGTTAGAACATGGGACCTGCAGTGAAACTGAGACTTGTCTAATTCTGAAACAAGCAAAATTTTCATATTACTTGCATTAGGGCACTTTGTGTACAAACTATCTAGTACATGTAGCTTATTAGTGAACCAAAAAGCTGCTAAGTATGCAACATACACTTCCAAACTTTTAGTGGATTAGAAATACTACAGGCAGTACTAGATACACCGTAGATACAGATATAGTTTTCTTCTACATTCAGCCTTCTCTTCCTCTTCCGTGTGCATAGTTCTTACTTAGGGCGGGATGCTGTGTCAATAGGCCCTACTTGTCTTGCTAGCTGAACATTAACGCCAAGAAATAAGAAGATTTGATGGGAACTTAAGAATTATAAGTTATATGCATACAGAGGCACCTGAAAATATGCTTCGAGCTTCCTTTTGAGGGTTGCATATTCCTTCTTGATTTGCTGAAATGACCTCATGCACCTGCTTGTTTCCATGCATGCGAATAAAACCACATCAAGAAGTTGATTAGTTTAACTGGTTGCATGGATATTCCCTGTCAATTTGTTTCATAACCAAACATGATTTCAAGCAAATCAAGTTGAAGGTTGATGTCATTACCCTTCTCCATTTCCTGCCCTGCAATATTCCCTGAAGAGAGTGCACTCAGCTTTCACCTTTTTGGCTCCAATGCTACGAGAGATAGAAGAGATTGTTGTTGGTAAAGCCAACAAAGAATATACTTGATAATACCTTTTAAAAAATATCACTAATATAATATTCTACTCCACATTCCATACATGAGCTTACCTTGAGCTACTTCCCTTGAACTGATGCATGTAGCTGTCCAACTTGTTAAAATCAAGAGCAGTCTTCTCTCTGCGTAAACAAAGTGTTTTTTTTTTTAAAACTCAATATGATCACCGACAACATCAAAAGTAGAGAAAAAAAAAAGTTGGAACTAACAATGCTTGCTCTATATTATAGATTAGTCTAGCTGAATCTCTGTAGTGCAATGTGACAACTTCCTCCACAAAGTTGGGGTTGGCATCATCTTGGAGCTCCTCAAGCTGGATAAATTGTTCATCAAGATACCCCTGGAATAACTCACCATTCAAGTTTCAATCTTAGCTCAAGTAAAAGATGAAAACCAAAGAGCAAACAACACTGTATGTAAGGTTGCAACATAAGCAGGCAAGCATATATCTCAAGCTTGTGATAATCCATGGCATTTTATAAATGTTTGAAGGCGATTTTCCACAAGTGAAAGTCCTAACTAGCTAGTGAATGTAACTATTCCAATTAGTCGGATAATTTCGCCAAAGGGGACTGTGGGGAAGAAGAAATTGACTGTGGAGAAGGCGAAATTGAAGAAGTAATTGTGCTCTGATCTGTGAAGACTCAACTTGTTGATACCTTGTTAATGCAAGAAGTCCAAGACTTGGAATTTTTATGCTAAGAAGTTGCCCATTCAAAGTGAAGTCACCACCTTGATGATTTAAGAATTGAGTCGAAATTTTTCTGCTAAGAAATTGTACTTTCAAAGTGGAATCGTCAACTTGATGGTTAAAAATTGAGTGTAATTTTTGTGCTAAGAAACTGTACTTTGAAAGTGGAATCACCATCTCGATGATTAAGAATTGAGTCTCCTCACTGGAATCATGTACAAGTATAAA
This sequence comes from Erythroxylum alaternifolium, assembly GCA_027478495.1. Classification (NCBI taxonomy): domain Eukaryota; kingdom Viridiplantae; phylum Streptophyta; class Magnoliopsida; order Malpighiales; family Erythroxylaceae; genus Erythroxylum; species Erythroxylum alaternifolium. Next base: position 5,379,706 of record JANIIA010000007.1, on the reverse strand, counting down.
TGTGAACAAAAGACCACAGAAGACCTCCCTCTATGCAAATCGAGAGCATTTCTTCAATTTATGTTGAAAGAAGGTAGTAAGGGGCCATAGACATAAAAAAGAAAAAAAGAAACTTGGATTTGAAAGAAAATATAAAAAGCTCACAAAAATGAGTGAGAAGGTAAGAACCTGATCGAATAGAGACTGCCTTGTAAGAACAAGCTGCCTGTGCAAATGGCTTCTCTCCATTTGGTGGAAGAATGTTGGACAAATAAAGGAAAAGTGATGAGAGAATAAGAAAGAAATAGAACACTCCAAAGGCTTGAATGATAATGTATGTGGGAATGGTCTTTATATAGCGGAGAAAAGAGAGGTGGGTACCCTGTGTGACAACTTTGTACCAAGGGTGTCACAGTTAAAAACATGTGGACAAGTAAGTTTCCTCAAAATTTAGTAAAGTCTTTTACATTTACGCAATATAGGTGGCATTCTTGTTCTATTATAAAAGAGCAAAGTTGAATTGAGTAAATATCAAAATATTTTTTTCTTACAATCCTACATATAATTAGTTGCTTTTTATGAGAAAGACGTATCAACAACTTCTTTTATTGAAAAAAAATTAATGTTATTCATTATTTCTTCATCATTTGATCAAACAAAAAATGTTTCTATGTTCTACAATTTATCTCATAGTTGTAACCAAGTTCATCAAATGCGCGCACATATATTCAACAAATGATGCTATATCTTGAATAAAAAGCCAATTCCTCTTGGTATTCAATCTTTAAAATATAGTTTAGAGATGAAACATTGCCATCTCGTAATTGATCCTTCTCTCCACTCCATATCAATGAAATTTATTAACCATTTTGATATTCATTAGCAAAACTAACTAAGAATCACTACAACCTATAATCCAATATTATAGTTTTGGTTTTCGGAAGTGAAAGGTTCAAAAGTTGCTTGGAGTAATGTGCAATCTTTGTGAGAAAACAACTTCAAAAAGCTTTTCTTCACCCTTACAAGTAGATGCTACCTCCTGACGTTGGACTTCAAAAGTAGGATTGTCGACTACTTACGTCTACAATTTCATTAATCACTGCAAAGATTTGGACGCAGATGTTAGCTCCTGACATTGGACTTCAAACATTTGGTCACTTACGTCCCTTGGCTAGTTCCTAACCACAATACACAATTACAGATCCTACGTTCGAAATAATTCTGTTTATACATAAGTTTAAAGACTGTCCAATTCTATGTAATAGTCAAAACGATGTTATTTTAAACATTGAATAGGAATATTTTAGACAGAGAAATCGATCAGACACAATTACCTTTTCTTTTTTTCCCGTTTCAGAAAACTTTTAGGCTAAGTAGCCCTCATCTTCAAATTTGTATGTTTATTAAACAGTGATAACAGCTGATCATGACATTAATGCATAAATATGTAGGTTTTTAGTGTGTGTGTGTGTATATATTCTCTCCGTTTATAACAAGCTTCTTATATTAAAAAAAAAAGGGAGGAATGTTCCTCTGGACAAATCTGGCCAAGAGCTACTCACCACTTAATCATGAGAATATCCCCTTCTAACTTCTGCTTCGCACCCATTGGCTAAATAAACATATTTTTAATGGGTATCGCATGAGGCAAAGAATTTATCCCGAAAGTTGGCATATCTTATCTTAATTAGCTATATTCAAAGGACTAAAATAATATAGTCTTTATTTATTTATTAGTTATATTGGCATATCCCTACTACAAGAGTACAAGGTACGCATTATAAAATATATGGAGAAAATATTGCATTAATAACCATGTCTAATTAGGTTATCCATATACGCAATTACAGAGCTATCAAATTACTCACTATACTTAAATTGAAAACCACATATTAACGTTTACATTTATAAGTTACATAAACAACAAAATGTAGGCACTTAAAGAAACAAAAATGAAAGTAATCTTTAGCACACAACATCATCTGGAAGGAATGTGTTCAATTTACTTACTTTTTGTTCTGGATCATCCTATTGTTATAGAACCTTATTAATGTAGCCAAACCAATCAATTATTAGTCTTAGCTCAAAAATAAGGAAAATAGAAACTCAAAAAAAAGGAAAAACAATATCCAAATCAGAAGGAAATTATAATAAAAGACACTCGAAACAGCCACAAGTGGATTGCAGAGAGCAGCTGATGCTCTGGAAAGACCATCTGTACGGACAAAGCTTTTCGGGTCTACTCAGATTCTAATAAATTAACATTTCTCCATTATTTACGTGGATCATAAGTCATATCCGATTAAAAGATAATATCCTATAAATTTTTAAGTTTCATTTCGAGAGCAATTAGTATACTAATTAACTATGCGTTCAAGTACGGGTTCTGTGACCGTTAATTGTCACAGGCTCCCTCTTCATCGCAGATTTAGGAGCCAAAAGAACCGCATAATGACGATGGACCCCAGGAAAATATGGAGAGCTCAGAGGAGGATCGCATACGACTATATGATGTGAAAAACCACTTGACTTCACATCAGGTGCTATGATGGGACAACCAAACCTTAGATATTATTTTCCACAAGTCAACCCCTTGATTCACTTCTCAGTTTTCACATCGCTAGCTTCGCCACTGGGTCACGTGCAGGCAAGGATGTCGGGCAGAGCTCACGCGGCCGAATGCATAACATTGTCAGTAGTGTCAAGTTCATTGAAACAAAATTTAAGGGAGTGGTTGGTTCGCACAGAGGAATGGTAATAGGAATAGGAATGAATATAGTGAGGAATGGGAATGGATATTATCGTTATAATTATGATGGTTGGTTAAGAGAAAGGAATGATTACCATTACCATTGGTAGTGGTTGGTTTGTAAAAATATTGAGAAATAAAATTTTATCATATCTTAATTAATTAATTAATTAATTATATTTTAA
>JANIIA010000007.1:5331409-5362019 GCA_027478495.1 Erythroxylum alaternifolium | reverse complement strand
TGTGTGTTATTCTTACCACTTTTATTTCGCTTTCCTACGAATCTTATTTTAGAGGGAAACTTTATAATAGCCTAACAATTTTGCAATTTAAAAATTTCAAGTGCTATTTTATAAATTTAAAAAATGACCAAAAACGGTGCTCAATATTAATCGATATCAGTACAGTGTCATACCAGAACTAAATTTGGTATGGTATTCTTAACATTTATTTTGACTGGAAGTTAACGAGCCAAATCAACTTTGACCGAAGTCAAACTCAAATATGATAATATTCTTTGAGTTAAATTTGAGTTTAAGAAGCCCTACATTCGGTTTAATCTATTATGAGCCCTAATTTCAATTAACTTATCAAGCTATAATTTAATATAAAAAAATCATTTTCTATCGTATTAACTCCAAAGTTATCATTCATGAACTTGTTTGTATTCTTAATAGTTACACGTTACCTTTTTAAAACCTAACTGGCAAATAGATCATCCTTTAGTGTATATATCTACTTATTTTATTTTGGCATATTTTTATAAATTAAACATATCAGATTTTTATTATCTTATATGCAAAAAGTTATTTAAATAATGTTCTAAATATAATAAAATTCTATATTGTATAGAAGTTGTTTTTGTGAAGAGTCGTGGTCTTCAAGTGGGAAGCATCATGTGAGTCTCCAAGGGTGGCAAAAAGTGTATCTGCAGGTGTTGCGTCGAGTGTGTTGGATGTGTTAATTGTTCTTTTTGAAAAATAGTTGAAGGTGTGTCCATATTCGTGTGTCTCAGCTCTCGCACATATAGTCTATCATTTTTGGTGAGGTTTTGGCTGGGCATAGAAGTGCAGTGGGCGTGTATGTGAAGACCTCTTTGTGCAGTGGAAACAATTGTTTATTACATCTTTGGTGAATTAGGTAACAGAGCGTATGTATGACATAAAGGAGACAGTAAAAGTGCTATTCCAACGTAGAAGGCATCAGAGAAAGAGAAGGAGGCTACTGCTTGTGCTTCTTCAAAGTTAATGATTTTGAATAGCGTTTTACTGTTTCTTTGACGTTAAAAGTATGTGAAGAAGCTTGACTTCTTTTCCTTTTTCTTTCTTTATCTTTTCTCATCTTTTTTGGTGTTAGAATCTCTGAATAAACTTTCTTAAGGTGAGATGCTGGTGTGGTGTTAATTAATGGGTTGTGATTTTAGGCGTGGGTTTTGTTGACTTCTGCATATGGGGGCTAAATATCTGTGTTATGTGTTGTTCTTTATCAATCGAGTGGTAGTTGATTACACTAAACAATTATCCTTGTGGAATAGCTCACGATTAGATTGATTGGAGTGATGCATGTGACAACTATTGTGGGTTGTTTGGTGACTGTGCAGTCGTAACTTTCTGTGTTTGTGCGTAAATCAATCTATAGTGCTAGAATAACTTTTATATCTTTCTTGGAGGACTTACGTCTATAAAGAAGTTGTTTTGTTTGAATCTCAAGTGGGTTAAGTTTTTGTTATTAATTCTTTAAACACGTGGAGTTTTTATTAATTGACTTTCATTAATTAATAGATATTTAGAAAAATCCTTTGACGAGGTTAACACAAATCTGTCGTGTTATTGGCTGTGAAAATCTTTCACGGGAAGTAAGGTTGAGTGATGGTGTCAAGGGTTTGGTGGTGTCGACTTAGTAAAGCCTTGGATAAATCTGTTGTACTTCGGTGAAAGTGATTAAGTTAAATAAGGGTCTTGCAGACATAAGCAAGGAGTGCCGAACCGCGTTACCAAATTTCTAGTGTCATTTATTATTTCACTTTTGATTGGTTTTGTTTTTGTTTATACCAAAGACGGCCACGATAAAATTGAAAAATTTGTGAAACTACTACCCCTATAATTTTTTTAATGCTCCTTATGAGACTTGTGTGATTCTACGTTTCAAAAATTGATTATTAATATGACTTTCCTTTTCTTTCTTTTCAATAATAACAATGAACAATATTATGGATCAAATGTATATTTTCATCTGATCCATGAAAGAAACTATTGACCCTTAGATGATTGTTTACACCAATCATGATTATACAACTAAGAATCATATTTCTAATTACACAATTTGTTCTAGGTTGTCGTACTCAAAGAAAATGAGAGAGTTTTGAAATCAATTAGAACCAATGAAGGGTACATGGAAAGGAAAAAAGTCAAAGAAAGTATAGTAACTCGAGCTCTAAATTGGACTTAGGCTTAGACTGCTAAATCTAACCCTATCTAAAATTTAAAAAAAAAATAAGAAAAATGATGTCATTTGTTAAAATTTTAATTAAAAATTAGATCAAATTGGGCCAATCAAACTGAGCTTATCTTTAGCCTGTTGTCATTCCTAAATTCCATATGTCTACATTTTTTACGTTACAAGTTAATAGGTGATCATAGGTTAATTATCCTTCAATGGATGAACATATACTCTTACGGGATATCAAAAACCTTTCATTTATTGAACTATATGAAAATAATTTAATTCAAATTTTAGCTTGGTGAATTTTATAATTGCTTCTTTTTAGCTGTATAAGCATATGTCAAATATGGTAGGCGCTGAAAACGGTGCCTACTAAAGTGGAAGTCAAATATAGTAGGCATTTTAGTGCCTACTATACTTGTCCATATCTTTATTCTCCTGCCTATAAATGGGCAGGAGATGAACAAAGAGAAAAAGTGGGCAAAGTATAACAGAAAGACATGAGGTGAGAGAGAAACAAGAGAGAGAGACAAAAATATTCTGTGTATTTTTTGTGAGTATAGTTTTCTCCTTGTAATTCTCCAATTTCCTCAGTAGTAAAATTCTTCTATCCTTGCCCGTAGTTTTTACCCTAATTTAGGAGTTTTTCACGTAAAATCTGTATGTTCATTATTATTCTTTCAGTCCTATTTAGCTACAAACCTACTCTAATTCGGTCGATTTCACAAGTGGTATCAGAGCGAGGTGAGAAAATTACGAAGAATTTTTTGGAGTAATCTGTTTGGAGTTCTAGTGAGCACAGTAAAAGTTAGCGAACAGTAACCTCAAAGGTGACAACTATTCATGTTTTTATTTTTGCATTAAATTGTGCAATTTTTGTAATTCAAGTGTACAGTACTATTTACGTATATGATACTATTCATACATACGTATGCGGTACTATACACATATACGAGTACTATTCATACATATAAGTACTATTCACGCGAAATAGTGGGAGCTAAATTCTGTTCGTGATAGAAGCAATGACAGCAAAATTTGAGATTGAAAAGTCCAATGGGAGTAATTTTTCATTGTGGAAGTTGAAGATGAAGGATATCTTGAGAAAAGATAATTGTCTAGTGGCCATTAATGAACAGCCAGCTGAAGTCACAGATGAAAAGTGGAATAAGATGGATGGAAATGCTATTGCAAATCTTCGTCTGACATTAACAGATGGGGTGTTGTCAAGCATAGAGGAGAAGAAGACGGCAAAAGAGATTTGAGATTATCTCACAAAATTATACGAGACCAAATCACTCCACAACAAAATTTTTCTAAAAAGGAAACATACACCTTACGAATGGCAGAATCCACTTCGGTGACAGAGCACTTAAACACTTTAAATACTCTATTTTCCTAACTTACATCATTGGGGCACACAATAGAGATAAGTGAACGTGCGGAACTTCTACTCCAAAGTGTACTAGATTCGTATGATCAACTCATCATCAATTTAACAAACAACACAGACACTCTAGTCTTCGACAATATTGCAGCTACTATTCTGGAAGAAGAGAGTTGGCGCAGAAGTAAGGAAGATAGACTGGAAAATTCGCAACAAGCGGAGGCCTTGGCAATGACGAGAGGAAGATCAATAGAACGTGGCCCAAGTAGGAGTCATAGTCATGGTAGATCAAAATCTAGGAGTAAGAAGAATTTTAAGTGTTACAATTATGGCAAGAAAGGGCACCTAAAGAAGGCTTGTTGGAATCTGAATAAGAAAGATTCTCTTTCTCAAGAAAATGCGGCAACTATTTCAGATGATAGAGGTGCAATGGTCTGTGAAGCAGCAACAACTATTGGAAGTAAGAGAAAATTTGTTGATATATGGATTCTCGATTCAACAGTTACTTTTCATATGGCCTCTCAAAGAGACTGGTTCCATCAGTATGAATCTGTCTCTGGGGAATCTGTGTATAGCTGTAATGATCAAGCTCTGAAGATCGTTGGTATCGGTACTATCAAGCTAAAGATGTATGATGGGACAACTCAGACTATTAAAAAAGTGTAACATGTGGAGGGCCTGAAGAAGAATTTATTGTCTAGAGAACAACTGGATGATCTCGGTTTAAAATTTGAGATTCAAAATAAAATCATAAAAGTGATTAAAGGAGCGCTGATATTTATGAAAGTAGAGAAGATTGTTGCAAATCTGTACATAATGAAGGGAGTAACTTTGCAAGAAGGAGAGACATCCATTGCTGTGACTAGTCTAGATGACAAATTAGCAATGACGTGACATAAAAGCTTGGACATATGTCAGAACAAGAAATGAAGATACTTGTAGAGAAGAATTTACTTCCAGGTCTCACAAAGGTATCACCACCCTTCTGTGAATATTACATTGTGAGTAAGCAGCATCGATTGAAGTTCAACACATTAAAATTCAGAAGCAAAGAAATTATAGAATTGATTCACTATGATGTATGGAAAGCACCAGTTACGTCCCTAAGAGGAGTAAATTTCTTTGAACCATTCATTGATGATTATTCGAGGAGATGTTGAGTGTTTCCTATCAAGAGGAAGGCAGATGTATTTCTAACTTTCAAATTTTACAAACCACGGGTAGAACTCGAATCTGGTAAGAAGATCAAGTGTTTACGGTCAGATAATGGAGGAGAATATACTGGTAAAGAATTTGATAAATTTTGCAAGCAAGGAGGCATCAAAAGGCAATTCATGACGACATACATTCCTCAACAAAATGGAGCAGCAGAGCGGATGAATATAACTCTGTTGGAAAGAACAAGAGCAATATTGAGAACTGCAAACTTAGATAAGAAATTCTAGGTAGAAGCAGTCAATACTGCCTGTTATGTGGTGAATTGAGCTCCATTAACTGCAATTAAGTTGAAGATACCGATGGAGATGTGGATTGGTAAACCAGTGAATTATTCCAACCTCCATATATTTGGAAGTCCTGCCTATGTGATGTTCAATGCCAAAGAAACTACGAAGTTAGATCTAAAATCCAGAAGATGCATTTTCTTGGGATATGCTGGAGGAGTAAAGGGGTATCATCTGTGGGATCCCACTGCCCACAAGATTGTTATTAGTGGGGATGTTATCTTCATGGAAGATAAGGATCAAGAGCAAGTAGCCGGTACAAAAGTATTCAGAGACTACAACAGTACAGATGGAAAGAGAATTTGATCAAAATGTTTCTTCTGAAGCTGCACCAGAGCACGAGGATCAAGAACCAATTGAATATGATGTTTCAAATACTCAGAGAACAACTCACACAAGAAGAGCACCGAGCTGGCACTCAGATTATATTATGGAGGGCAATATTGCATACTATCTTTTAACTGAGGATGGGGAGCCATCAATCTTTAAGAAGCAATGAGTAGTTTAGATGCATCTCAGTGGATGACAGCAATGCAGGAAGAAATTGAAGCACTTCATAAGAATAAGACATGGTAGATGGTATCACTACCACAAGGAAGAAAGCCCATTGGCAATAAATGGGTTTACAAGATCAAGCGAAGTGGTGATGATTAAGTGGAGCGATATCGTGCTAGATTGGTGATAAAAGGATATGCTTAGAAATAAGGTATTGATTTTAACGAAATATTTTCTCTTGTGGTTCGACTCACTACAGTTTGAGTAGTTCTGGCAATGTGAGCTATATTTGACTTGCATCTTGAGCAATTAGATGTGAAAACAGAATTTCTTCTTGGAGATCTTGAAGAAGAAATTTATATGCTCCAGCCAGAAGGTTTTGAAGAAAAAGGGAAAGAGAACTTGGTTTGTCGGTTGAACAAATCTCTGTATGGTTTAAAGCAGGCGCTGAGGTGTTGGTATAAGAGATTTAATTCCTTCATTATGAGCCTTGGATACAGCAGATTGAATGCAAACCCTTGTGCATATTTCAAGAGGTTTGAGAAAGATGATTTTATAGTTTTGCTATTGTATATAGATGACATATTGGTAGTAAGCCCCAACAATTAACGTACCAAAGAATTGAAGGCACAAGTGACTAGGGAATTTGAAATGAAAGACTTGGGACTAAAAAATAAGATTCTAAGGATGCAAATTTACCGAGACAGAAATAATAAGAAGATTTGGCTTTCTCAGAAGAATTATTTGAAAAAGACCTTGCGGTGATTTAACATGCAAGATTGTAAGTCAATTTATACCCCTCTTCCTGTTAATTTCAAGTTATCCTCAAGTATGAGTCTTAGCAATGAAGAAGAGAGTATGGAGATGTCTCGAGTACCATATGCATCAACAGTGGGAAGCTTAATGTTCGCTATAATTTGTACAAGATCAGACATTGCACATACAGTGAGAGTGGTTAGTCGATACATGGCGAATCCTAGTCGAGAGCATTGGAATACAAATAAGAGGATTCTCAGATATATCAAGAGAACCTCAGATATTGCATTATGTTATGGAGGATCAGCTCAGAGGATATGTTGATGCTGATTATGCAGGTGATCTTGATAAAAGTAAATTCACTACAGGATATGTGTTTACACTAGCTAGAGGAGCTATGAGTTGGATTTCAAAACTACAGTCAGTTATGGCTACGTCAACAACAAAAGCAAAATATGTAGCAGCTACACAAGCCAGTAAAAAAGTAGTGTGGTTAAAGATGTTGTTGAAAGAATTTAGGTATAAACAAGAGAATATTACTCTGTTTTGTGATAACCAAAGTGTTTTGCATCTTGCAAGAAATCGAACATTTCATTCAAAGCCAAAGCACATTCAAGTTTAATACCGCTTCGTTCATGAGGAAGTTAAAGAAGGAACAGTGGGTGTTCAGAAAATTCATACCATAGATAACCTAGCAGATTTTGTGACAAAAGCAATCAACATTGACAAGTTTTTGTGGTGTCAATCCTCGTGTGGTCTGACAGAGACGTAAGCAACATGAAGCAGCAAGGTGGAAAGAATAGTGTGAAGATCTGATTGATTCTCAATCAAATCGTTAAGTGAGAGAATTATCAAATATGGTAGGCACCGGTAACAAAGTAGAAGTCAAATATGGTAGGCATTTCGATGCCTACTATGCTTGACCATATATTCATTCTCCTGCTTATTTATAGGCTGGAGATGAACAAATAGAAAAAATGGGTAGAGTATAACAGAGAGACGTGAGGTGAGAGAGTAACAAGAGAGAGAGAAAAAAATATTTTGTGTATTTTTTGTGAGTGTAGTTTTTCCCCTTGTAATTCTCCAATTTTTTGAGTAGTAAAATTCTTCTATCCTTGCCTGTAGTTTTTACCCTAATTTAGGAGTTTTTCACGTAAAATCTGTGTTCATTACTATTCTTTCAGTCCTATTTAGCTGCGAACCTGCTCTAATTCGATCGATTTTCACAACAGCATAATTGTTATCAATATGACGTAAAAAATAAAATTCTTTACTCTTTTTAGCTTAATTTGTTGGAGTCTGCAAAGTATATATTATAACTCTTTATGTCTAGATTAGACCAATAATAATTCCTGGTCCACTAAGTTTCCTTAGTGTCAATGAGCATACACTTTCACCTTCTTTATGCATAAAACGAATCAAGGTGAAAGTGTATTCTTTATGCATAAAACGAAACAAGAAATATGTTATTCACAAGCTACCCAGCTTTCAATAATAGAGCTATGCTTTTCACATGTCAGCCAAACTGTTTAACACGTCCTGCTGAACGAAAGTGTACCAACAGCTATAATCGATTTAACATTATCCTGCCATTCCTTCAGTTCATTGACAGAAGAGATAATACTTTGCTAGTTACCACCCAGCTTTTCTCCTGGACTAGCAACTTCTTCAGAGACAGAAGCAAATCCTGAGATATTGGAACTTGAAATTGCACTCACCTAGCAAACCAAGCACAAGAAGTATATTGGTCCCAGGAAAGGTGTTAGAATGGTATCCCCTCGAGAAGTAGTAAGACACAATCTGCCATTGATGCTATAGATTTTTCGTTTTCCTTCCATTTACTTCCAAAGTTCTGTCTTGTCATTTGATTTGTAGTGTGAACTTTATCTGTAGTCTCAATGGAAACCAATGTAGATAATCTTAGGTAGGGACATGAATGTGATCCAATCATGGTCCCAAGATATTCCCAAGTTGTAGTGAAGGCAGTGCAGTAGTCACAGCGAATGATTAAACACATCACAAGCTAGGACATAAGATGAGCACATGAAAAAAAAAAAAACAATTAACTTTTAATTCCACTATATTGGAGTAGTTAAACAACAAATCTCTGTACAGAAATTTAACAAAGAAGTGAACACAAACAAGATTCTAAATTGTTTATAGAAACAATTGATAAAGCATATCGTTCTGTGGAGTCGGGAGGGTCTTGACCAGGGTAATTGGGGTGCCTTTTGGCATAGAGCTGTGTCGATCAGTTCAGGACTGTGTGAGACTAAGAAGAGCAACAACCAGACTTCTGGTTAACCTGCTGTCCGCGTATCTGCACAGTCGGTGGTCTTGCATTATTTGACGCAGGTTGATGGGCCATCCTGCACAGGTATACGCAGTTGATCATAATTCATAAGTGAACTACGCAATGCAGAACTAACCAAAACATGACAGCCTGATAACTAAAACATTAGGGAATTACAGCATCTTCTCAATACTTCCTATTATGTGGAAAACCTCAGCAAACAAGTATTCCATATGTATCTTCTCCCTTCAAACATCTCATTGAAATTAATGAAAAGTGTGTTTTTCGAAAAAAAAAATTGCGGTTGGTTAAGGAGAATGGGAAGGTAGTGAGTATTTATGCATTACAATATGTACCTATTCTTGATATCAGCAGCCATTGCCATAAAAGCCTCTTCTACGTTGGTAGCACTTTTCGCACTTGTCTCCATGAATGGAATCCCAATTTCATCCGCAAATGCCTGTTGAAACCCCAACAATTATTAGCATATAAAACTCAATGAAAACCGGACAGTTTAGTCAAAACAAACATAGTAAGAGGGTTGTACCTTTGCTGTTTCATAAGAAACAACTCTGTTAGATGTGAGATCACACTTGTTCCCAACCAGCAGCTTGTTGACACTTTCATTGGCATAACGGTCAATCTCACTCAACCATTGCTTCACATTGTTGAAGCTCTCTTGGTCTGTCACGTCATAGACTATCTGCAAACATGTGAAGACAATAACAAGATAATCGTGGAAAGCATGAAAGTCGAAATGCCTTCTTTAAATAGAAATGAGAGAAGAACTCACTATGATGCCATGTGCCCCACGGTAATAACTACTAGTGATTGTCCTGAAACGTTCTTGTCCTGCGGTGTCCCACTAAGGCAATGGAGAAAACAAGAAACAACATTAATCACACGATGATTGCCATATCTAGAAACAGAAGCCAAATATGATATAACAGTAACAGTCTACATATGCTAAAAAATATCACACCAGCTCACGTTCAACACATAAAACTAGTTAAGCCACAACTTAGAAAACAAAAATGGGAAATTAGATCTTACAATTTGAAGTTTAATGGTTTTGCCATCCTGCTCCACAGTACGGATTTTCTACAAGCAGCAAATCAAATGGAATCAGAAACATAAGCAAATCAAAGCAATGTTGATAAGATAATACATAAAGCAACACCCTCCAGACTCCAGAGGCTTACAAAGTCCACCCCGATTGTGCTGATATAACTCTCCAGATACGAATCGTCCTGCACAAGTGACAAAAACCACAATAAGACTACATGCATAACTGGAAGACTACACACGAATATTCAAATCCAAGCACAGGAAATTCACCAAAAAGATATGCATATTAAGTTGTTTCAAACTCCCTTTCTCACGAAAGAAAAGAAGATTTGAAGGAAAGAGGGTTAGCATAATACAGCGAATCTCAGGAGAAGACACGATTTCCCAACTCCAGAGTCCCCAATCAACAAAAGCTTGAATAAATAGTCACTGCACCGCCAAAAAAAAATTACAAATAAACAAAATGCGCATGTATCGTCAAAAAGAAACCAACCCCACAATCCAAAATCACAGATCAAAGAAAATCACTAGCAACAGATCTGAACGGGAAAAAAAACATCAAATTACCAATGAAAAACTGGATTTAAGTACACTAAGATACAAGGTAGTAATACTTACTACTCAGGATTCATGACGACGAACTAGACCAAGATCGGTCCTTTCCGGGGTGGAATCGAACAGTAATTGAGGGTTGGGTAGATCAGGGGATTTTACAACAGCGCAGATATCGAAAAGGCGGAGGCAATTTAAATGGGAGACAACACGACACAGACAAGTTCGGGTGTGATAACTCAGTGTTCTGTACCCGCCGAAACTTTGTCATATGTGTTTCTAGATCCCATTTTAAGACAAAACTCTGAATAATGGATACAGATACGATTTCTCAGCTTTTTGTCTTCTTTAATGGATGCATTTGAAAATATCTTTCTTGATCTTTAATGCTCATATAAAGTATAATAAATGTTACCGGTGATTCCAGTTGAAAATCGGGGACGCCATTGTTTTCCTATCAACATCAATACATTATAGTCGACGAGGCTTGATAATGGAGGGGTACAATGTGTATCAGATGGTCCAATTTCATAGCCATTTTAAAATACAAAATTTGTAAATTATATTATTGTATACATACAATGATTTATTAAATAAATGGTCAAAAAATATAATTATATACATTATTATAATTATAAGTTATATTAATATAAAAAGTACTCAATTTATTAGACTCATAAATTGCACAAATAATTTTATAATTAATTTTTAAAAGTAATATTTTTTAAGTGTGAAAGGATAATTTTTAATATTAAAATCTTTACAAATTTTCTTTTATCAAATCTTTACGATCGATTAGATTTAAATGATAAAAAATAAAAATTGTCATATTCAACTTATCAGTCATTATTTATAGTTAAGAATAAAATTTAGATAATAGATATAAGATTATAAAAATAATATTTTTAATTTTAGGCATAACAATGAGCCCTGAGTTAACCCAAACTTTAATCGAACTTGAGGCAAGTAGCTCGAGTCTGAGTCTGACAACGCTAAAATAGCACGATTTGAACCCGAGCTCGACTTAACTAGGGCTGAGCCTGGGCCCAAACTTTTTTTAAAAATTTAAAAATACAAAATGACGTAGTTTTAAGATTGAACCCAAGACTCGAATAACCTAGGCCTAACCTGTTAATTTGGGACTGGATGCCATCTTTAATTTTTATTATTTATAATATTCATACCTATTAAGACCACCGAATCACTAAATCACGGATTGTGTAACAGGTTTTTAAATAAATTCACTTATTTATGATGCATTAATGATTAAAAAGTTTAACCGAATCAATCGTAAAAATTTTGAATGGTTAAAAATTTCAGTTTGGTTTTAACTTTTTAGTTCGTTTTATTTTATTAACTTTTGTTGTTAAAATTGATTAGTTAATTAATTAATTAATTAATCAATTTTTATAAATTAATAAATCCTTATCAATCAAAATAAAACAATTAACTTTTATTTAATAATATTTTTTCATTTAAATTTTAAATTCTTAAATAAACGAGGATAATTTCTTTCGACCATATTTCAAATTTTTTAATTTTCTTCAATCTTTATCTAGTTTTATAACGGTTTAATAATATTTGAATCTTTTAAACCTCAAACTTCTAATTTTAGGTTTAATTTCTAGTTCGATTTTTAAAACGTTAAAACTCCAAACATTTTTTATGTGCTAGAGACTATAAAGAAAAATAATCCCCGTCTCAAAATATGCATATATGCAAAAGAAGGATATTGTAAAAGAAAATTAAAAACTGCCTACTCTAGCTTTTTTTAATTGCGAGATGCTAAAGTAAATAGGTTCCACAGAGGATTAAATTGGTAAGAGTTTCCAATGAAGTACTAATTTCCATTGAAATGCTAATGTAAAGAAGCTTCTAATCACCAAAAAGCATACATAAATTGAAATCCAAGAGTAGTGCTCAAGAACTGGAGAAGCAATCTGATTCATGTCAATATATGGTCGCCAACTTCCTGGAAGATTTGCCGTAGGCTGTTCTTTTGTGCGTATCCAAGTCCCCAGCCTCGATGGGCAAGAACCCAGTTTGAGTGCCATCACTGTCAGTGTCTATATCTCCTTCAATTGTTAGCCCTTCAATTCTTGCAGCTATGGAGTCCGCCTTAGCACCCACCTCTACTTCTGCGTGTCAACACAACATACTGTATCATAGTTATCTTACACAAAAGTGCTGTTTTTGAAAAGGAGTAATGCCCTTTTGAAATACTCCTTTTTCTATTTCTTTTGCCAAGTAAAATGTGTGGATTCGTCCATTCCAAGAACGATCTAACGAGAGTATGTAATTTTGCTCGATGCAAGTTGATCAAAAGAAAAACACGGAACAAAATAAGATTGGTATATAACTATAATCGGTGGAACAAGATCAAGTAAAGTTTACTTGGATTCGAGAAGAGCCACAAGATCAGGCCACAAAGCAGCAGAACGAATGGTATAACATGGACCGCATTCTCAGCAAACTTAATACGTGACTTCTCCTTCTTGACCATTTCCCTGGCAGGATCATACTCCGGTAGCTCATTTTCCTCCATCGACGGTGACAATCTCTGTCCCGGCGCGGCCTTTGGCGACGAGTGTATGAAGTAGTCAACAGCTACCCGGTTCCAGCTTGCCGACCTGTGCATATTGTACGTTTTCATTTTCTTGTCAGGATTCACAAAATGAGAGGAGGAGGGGAAGATAAGGAAAGCACTATTATCTTAGGAGCTTTTTAGATGTATTGTTAGTGTGATTTTATGTTTTGATCATCGTAAAATGTTGCTGGAATTGGCATGAATTGGAATTCTTGCTAGTTGGCGTTTGTTGGTTAATGGTGGTGTTTTCTTGTGAAGGAAAAGTGACGAGTCTCAGTACGATTCGACAACTAAAATTAAGGATCTGGCGGTTGAGGGTTGGGTTTCGGTTAGAACATGACTATGGTTTTCCTTTCTTCAACTTTTTATGAACTTTGAGGCGAAATTGTTTGATGTTTCCAGAGATTAAGCCGTTTCTTAAGCATCTTGCCGTTTCGACTTTGTCAATCTAAGACTATTGGTGTAGAACAAAAGGACCTTTTGTTTTTAGTTTGGCATCAATAATAGCGAGGTAAATTTTGGGTTCTCTTTTGTATTATAATTTAAATTCTAACGTTTAAAAAACCATTTTATTGAATTTAAAATTGATGAAATATTAAAGTTCTGTCTAAAAAATTATATGTGACATTTTAAAATTAAAATCATTAATTAGGCATCCCACTAATTAATAAATCAAAAGTTCAACATCCTTTTCTAAAGTAATTAATATATATTGTCGATTCTCACCATGGCTAGGGATGACGATGGCACCCCCCTAGGCTCGGTCCTACCCGACTCAAGCCTATCTTGAGGGCTGATCGAACCAGATCTGTCCAGTCCTGACCCAACAAAGCCAAAGGTGGCCCGGTTCAAGTCGGCCAGAATTTTATTTTTTAAAAAGGCAACCTGAGCCCTGTAAGGTAAAAATCAAAACCAAGGCCCGATCAACTAAACCCTGACCTGTTGACTTTAGATTGGGCCAGGTTTGGACCATTTTATTATCCCAAGATATAAGAAATTGAATGAAAAACAAGGGTTAATAATTCAACTTGTTAAGCAGAAGTGAATACTTTTTTTAAAGCAGTTCACTACCGATTAAAACCTTTAAATCTTAAATTTTTCTTATGACCGATTTGATGCTCGGTTCAATTTTTAAAATACTGGTCAAGACAGGTATAAAAAAAGGATGACAATAAGCCCGCTTAGGTCCAGCACGGCACAGCCTGAGCCATGTCAACCTAGATCTGGCCCGAATAGGTCTGCCATCCTTATATTATCATCATCATCCGATTTGAAATCTTGCAATAAAGCGAGGTTTGATAATACGTAGCCTTACTCTTATATAATAAAGAGACTGATTTCGGTAGACTTACATATAAATGTGACAATGAACAAATGATCCAGGTCAATGCAGCCTATATAAGATGCAATAAATTGAATGAAAAATAATGGTTAATAATTAAACTTGTTAAAGAAAAATGAATGATTTTTTTTTTTGGAAAGTAAAGTTCAATATATTAAAATGGGTTCAATGTACAAATAGCCAAGAAGAAGATTAACAACCTAACAACAAAAATGAATACTTAAAAATACATACAGTGAAATTCCCGACGTTTTGAGAAAATTTTAAACTTAATAAATGATCCAAAATAAGTTTGATATAAAATAACATATAACTTTCTTAGGACACTTGAATACTTTTTTTTTATTATGATCAAGTGTTGTAACATATTGAAAAAAATATCAAATTAGTATGAAATTCTAGTCCATAGTTGACCTACTAAATTATTAGAATTGGGCAAAAACAAAAATTTAAATATTAAAATGTAATTAAAAAAAGGAATAAATTTATTAATTTTCCCATTTACTATATTAAAAAATCCTTCAATTAGATACTAAAATCTTAATTTAAAAGCTTTTTTCATGTTCGATTTTGATTTTTTATAAGAAAAATTGAATTATTATAAGTGAGAATAAAAAATTAGTTACAGAATATAAATTGTATTTGAGAATTTCTTTTAAATTTGCATAATATATTAACATTATCTAAATTAAATCAATTTAAAGTTAAAAAATTAAATTAGATTCAATCACACTCAAATTTAATTTTGAGTTCATATATTTAGACTTAATTAAACTTAATTTAAGTTTTTTTTTTCTTTTCAAAGTTGACTTCAAACTTTGAGTTCATGGATCAACATTGTCAACTCTAGTTACAAATTGTTGTTGCTAAAGTAGAGAGTACCCACGACGGCTGTGTTGAATAGGCAGTAGATACTCCATCCTTAATCCAAAATCTCGGATTTAAGTTTTGATAATAGAGTCGCTTTAAAAACTTACGACAAAGAGTTTTATTGTCTGAAGCAGGTCTTGCCCGACTCGAATCCGAATTAGTCAATTGTAATTTTTTTTATTATATTAGATATTTTAATTTAGTTGGACTAATTTTAAGCACCTAAGATCTCACCTCAAGAGTCTTAGATGATGTAAATTTGGAATTCTAAGATCTTTCAAGTTCTTACGTAGTCTGTACACTTCTGCGCACAAAGAGTCGTCTCATACTTAATTGGTCAACTATTGATTGATCGCTGGCCCTGCTTAGCATCAGGTTCTTAACAGCCCTCAGATTCTCTAGTAGTTTCAACATCCACACTGCCACTGGAAACGAGACATCTATAATTGATTCGATCAAAGAGTTTTGTTCAGGGGCTAGAAGATTATTAATAAGACAAATTTCCTATTTCTCTTCTTTTTACGTGACTCGAACTCAAAAATTCTTATAAAGAAGAGCTTTAAGTAAAAAATTTACACCGTTAGGTCATTCCTTGTCCTCAGTCAATTGTAATTGTACATGTATAAAGAGTACCATTTCAAGTAGAAATGATCAGCAGAGCAGGGGACACCACGCTACGCCCTCCTCAAAGCAAAAAGACCAATTTAACAAACCTTGCTCCTACTTGCTAAACCATAATCACATTGAAACTACCAAAATCCAAACTAAATATGATTACAAGCTGATGAAACAACCTAGAAGCAACCTAGAAACTAGTTTTTTCTTTTCCTTCGGTTCTCATGTGAACAGGGGAACCAGATGTCATTGCCCTTGCAGAAAGAAGAGCAATATGCGCACTTAACTATTTCTGTATCTTCAATGTATTAATGAAGCTCTTGCCTTCTGCAATGTCATTTTTGGAGAGAAAATCCAGAAAGTCCCTAAAGCTGCTTTCTTTATATCCCTTTGGGTGTTCATCATCCACAAGTTCTTCTGCAGTCGCCATTTTCTCATCCATACCCAGACTGTGCAGGCTTGCAATGGAAATCCTAGTCCTGTCAGAATTTAGTCTAGCTCTATGCATAACACTTTTGTACAAGCCATTGCTCAGGACCTCAATATGGTCTCCAACGTGGACCTGAAGAGCACCATGAAGCGGAGGGACCAGCCTCCACTTACCATCTTCCGACCCTGCGACAATTTCAAGGCCTGGGAAGCTCTGAAGCATTATTGTCAGGCAGCTGTAGTCGGAATGAGGCGGCAATCCCAATGCAATTTCGGGATTCGGGCATGGTGGATAGCAGTTCAATGCTATGACTTGTGTCCCTTCCTCCAGTTTGTTGCTCAAGTATGTTGGACCTAACCCTAGGCTCTCAGTAATGGCTCCCATCAGCAACCCAGCAAGTTTCTTCACTTCTGTGCAATAATTCCCCATGTTTTCCCTGAAACATAGTACTTTATTAGAAGGAAATTAACGAGTCAGTGACCCAGCTAGCTAGAGAAGTTATGCACATAAGTAATCTTGGATGGTTTCACTTATCATTCATTACCTGCAATAAACTAGGTTTGAGCTTAGGAACTAGGGCTCGGGGATCTTCAGATTTAGCCCTTCATCGCATAGCTAAAAATAAGAAAGAAAGAAATAGAACATTTGTAGGGATTGAAGCTAAGAGACTTATAGTTCAAACCTGTGTAAATGTGATCACATAAAACTGACTAATATGAAGAGACAAAACCCTTTGTTTGGAAGTTTATGATGATTCACTGAGGTCTGAGGTCATTGCATATGTTTTCCTACTTGCGAGACTCTAATAACGGCAGTTTCTTGTCTGCTATTCAAGTTAAGACGTATGCAATTGGCAAATAAGACACATGCTTTGTATATAATACTTACTGCAGAACATGCACATGTTTTCTTTTCCATTTTGTTACTTTGAAGTACCTGTTATGTACTTGACGTACTTGAACTTTCGCTGAAGTGATAGATTAAAATCGAATAATTATAAACTAATTATCAAATGGTTATCTAAATATATAGCCATGATAATTATAAACGAGTACGTTTTCTACTTCTACCATTAGTTTCGTCAGGTATTGAAGGATCAGTAACCTGTAATGAGGTGGACTAGTTGGCCATAAATGAATCCATTTAGAAAGAGGATTAGCATAATGTTTTAGGAAGATCCTCCAGAACTGGACCTTGTCGTCCCCGTCCTTCAGGCTCGTCCCATACCTTATCGGCTTGTGAACATCATTAGACATGAACTTGGTTTTCTCTTGACCTGGTAACTTAAAGAAATCTGATGCTGCGGATATAGCTCCATCTAGTGTCGATTGACAAATCCCATGATTCACAACCTGTAATTTCAATAACAAAGTTTGTTACGTCGAAATGTGAGATGGTATTAGTAGGAGAGTTGGTGCTTGGAAGAGACTTGACGCGACAAAAATGAAAGGACAATTGTCATTGCGAGCACTTACTTGAAAGAAACCTTTTTGGCGACATGCATCACCTATTTCTTTGATAACTTCAATCCTCTTATGGGAAGGACTACCTTGTCTCAACCGACCCAAGTCAATCACCGGTACATCGGCCGTCTCAGGAGACGTACTTGGACGGTCTGGAGATTGAACAGCATAGCACTTGGGAACGTATGACAAGCCCCTCTCCTGAGCACTACTTCCAATTGGAAACGAGCCTGAACTCTGGTCTCCTTCCATGTCAATGTAACTGAAATTGTGAATCAGAAACAAGTGTCCAAGTCGAGAAGCTTGGAAATAAAAGAAGAGAATGGTTATGTAGTGATTGGAAATGCAGGTGCTTTATAAAGGTTTTCCACGGTCACGGATTTTCATTACATATTTCATTTTAAGCTTATCCGGCTAAATTAATGGTTTTGAAGTCAAAAGTATTACTAGAAAACAAAAGGAACTTTTCTGATTCTTCTGCAATCTACAAATAAGAGAGGGCCGTCAGTGGAGAGTCGCAAAACAATAGGCTATACTACTAGCCAACAAAAAGTACTTTCTTCCCTGAAAATATTGTGGGTTGCTGTCGGCAACTTGCAGCGTCGGCTTCGGCCAGGGGCAGTAGGGCATTTTCTTTAGGGCGTACCCTATTAGGGCCCACTTGCTAGGGCCTTATTTTATTACTTTTAACTTTTAGTAACATTTGCAACGTTTATGGTTTATTCTTGATAGAGATTATTAAATATGATTTAATGGTTGCATAGCGTGGAAGAGAGATAATTCTTATATTATTATAATCTAAGATATTCTACCATAAAATTTGCAACAAATAATTTTTAATTACTTATAAGTTTTAAGTGATAATTTAAAAGTAAAATTTTTAAATTTTAATCTATTTTTAATTTACTAAATATTTGAATATATTACACTCAATTTGTAATTTGTCATTCACGCGGACACTGTATTAGCATTTTAAATCAGAACATTAATATTAGATAATATTGTGTTTATTTGTGTTTCTCCTTTTTATTTTTAAATTACTTGTTATGTATAAAAAATATAATTAAACATTAATAACTATTTTAATTGTTGTAATTGTAATTTTCATTATACCTACGATTGTAATATCAGCTAAGAGAAATTTTCCAAGGTTAAAATGATTGAAAACTTACTTGAGGTCATTAATGTCGTAAAAAATGATAAATGATTTAGCTATTTATGTATCGAGAAGGATACCTTGAACAATATTAATCTTGATAGTATTATTAATAATTTTGCATTTAAAAATGCACAAAGAAATTGTTTTTATAAGTCATGATCATTTGTGTGCTTGTTAGTACAATTCTTTTATTATTTTACAATCTAATATTACTATTCAATTGCTGCTGTTATTATTTTGTTGTTACTGTAACTATTTTTAGTGATTTTATTGTTACTAACATTTATAAGATATTGTTAGCTACTGTTGTGATCATTTAATATTTATTAAAATGTGGACTTATAATTTGAGTTATTTATGTATAAATATTAAATTTTAATAAATAAAAATATTTTAAAATTTACATATTTATATATTGCCGATTTACTAAGACCTTTCTTTAACTTTGTCCGAGACCCATAAAATGTTAGTAACAACCCTCGGAACTTGTTAGTGGATCTTTTATTGTTACAAGCAAACATATGACATATGATAATGATAAAAAAATTCGGTGTGAGATATAGAGAGAGAGAAAAAAGAGAGAAATGAGATATGAGAAATGAGACAGAGAAAAACAGAGAAAGCTAAATATATACGACATATAGGCGGAGAGAGGGGGGTTAATGACCGTCAGATTAAACGGACGAAGGAGATGAATTCCGTAGTCGTTCATCCCTTTCATCCTTAGTATATATACTTAATTAATCAAAAGGTCATGGTATTGTAACAACTTTTAGAATTGTCAAATGAAACCACCTGTTTAGTTTTTCTATTTCTAATCCATCTCATCTCATCTACATATATTCACGTGAAAACAGGTGATCTATTTCTCAAAATGTTATCTCGATTTGTTGTAATTTAGGTCACTTTCTCATAAATCATTTTTGAGTACAATTCACGATCTACAATTTAAAATCTCTTATTGAGAATGTTGCCTGAAAACCTGAAACTCTGGATTGAATCATAAAATGTTACGTGTAGAGAGAAATGTGCTGTGAACCGGTTCAAGGATGCAGTATGGGTGACATGCAAAAGTACGTGACTGTTGTGGATTCAGGATTCACCATTTTAAGAATGATTTGAAGGAGTAGCTCAATTGGTTTCTCGTGATGAGGTCAGAGTGAGCGTTTGGTTGCATTTTTTATTATTATTAAAATTTACTAAATAAATGATTAAAAAATTCAATTAATTTAACCGAAAATTTTTAAATTGATCAAATTTTTGGTCTAATTTTTAACCTTTTTATTTAATTTACTTTAATAATATTTATTGTTAAAAGTAAATCAATATATTCTTATAAATCAAATAAACAATTAATTTTTATTTAACAATCTTCTTTTTAATTAAACTTCAAAAATTTCAATAAATAAACACAATTTATTTCAATTTATATTTTATTTAAATTATATTTTAAATTCTTAAATTTTATTTAATCTTATCTTATCGGTTTAACTTGATTTTTAACATATTAATCCATACACCTATATAAGTTTTACACATCCTAGCAATTACCTCAATCTTTTAAAGCAAGGATATTCCTGAGACGTGGAAGCTAAGAGCTACTCTCGAGAATGGACAAAGTTGTGTGATGTTATCTTGTATTTACATAATTACTTTCCAAATGATGCTTGTTCTACAGATAAGCATTATTAGAGTCTATTACTACACCCTTATGATCGTTTTGTGAGAGGTTCTGCTTTTCGTGGAGTTGCAGACAGTTTATCCACTGATAGAGTTTGTAAATATGTGAAATTCTGATAGACAAGTCAAACAGAGAAGACTGAGGGGTTGGAAGGAGTTTGACTTCCATGCATCTTTCACAACAACCTCACCCAACATCGACTTATCATATGTATTGTCCAAATGATCCCCATTCCAAACCAACATGGCACAAACGTGAAAGATTGTAAGAAAGAACTAATTTTCACACCCACACACAAACAGTATATATATATCCAAACGTGAAAGATTGTAAAAAAGATATGATTGTTTGTGTGTGGGTGTGAAAATTAGTTCTTTTTTACAATCTTTATATATATATAATGGACACTGGCAGGGTTCATATTTATTTTATTTTTTATTAGTGAAAAAGTTCATAATGTATTCGAAAAGAAATAATCAGATTCGTTTGTTAAACAGGATCAAAAATGACCCTAAGTAAAAAACTTGTTAGGTGCAACAAAAGGTAGAAAGTAATAAATTTTGTTAGTTTATGTCCTTGGAACCAATCAATTGGTTGCAATTTGATGTATGACATTATTGTTTAATTAATAAAACATTCTTTATTTTTATGTATTATGTTAATTATATTTGATGTTGTAATATTAAAGGTAAAATTCTTGAAACAATTACATTATTCTTGATTAGTAGTGATTTATAAAATTATCTAGCCAGAATGAATTGACATTTGAAAAAACGTATTCAAATATTAATTATAAATCAATTACTAATTAGCAAAAATAAATATGATTGAATACAAAAGAGTAGCATTATATTCATACTTTGTCCAATTGAAATATTGGACGACGAAAGGATTAAATTATATATATCATAATTATGCATAGATGTGTTAAGTTAAACTATTTTGACATTCCTCATATTGGAGTGGTCAAGACATATTATTAGACGTCAATCTTTATATATGATTATCAATTATTTAATTGAAGAATTAAAGATGAATTAAAAGAAATTTTAATTTATTTTATTCTAATTATAAATTATAAATATGATTTATAATCATTGTCAAAATATTATAAACCTAATGAATCATACATAAAAGAGTAGTTTGTGAAGGAAAAATCAATTTTAATTAAGCTGGGCTCAATTATAAAGTTTGAGAAACTTTAGGTCAAATATAATAAGATATTTGATTTTATTAAAATTAAATTAATTATAATTAGAGTTTAACTTTAATTATAATTTTGGTATTTAATTTTAATATAAAATTTAAAACTATAATATTTTTTCTATAAATAAGAATAAGTATAAGAAAGCTAGCACTCCTGCATAATTTCTCTCAAGAGTTGAGAAACTACTCTGTGAATACCGTTAGAGATTAATTAGACACGTAAACAACTTGTAGTTGACACATCGAAAAGCTTTAAAAGAATTTCAACAAAAATATCAAATAAGTACGATTTTTGATTTCATGATTTGATTTAATTATTTAAGTTATTCAACTTTTAGGATCTAATCAGAAGTTGTAGAATTTTATTTTTTACTACACTTTTCATTCGATGATAGTTGGTTTCTAACAAATTTATAAAAAATAATATGACTAAAAGGATTATTTGTTAACTTCCACAATTCTTTATTAACCACGTTCAACTTACAAAATATAAGAACCAAAAATGTTGTCTCGATATTAGTCTCTTAGGCTTACTAGTCGAAAAATTTTAAGTATAAATTACATTTAAAAGGTTGTTATTCATTTCGATGATTTTAAAGGATGAAAGAAAATAAAAATACATGAATTAGTAATATAATTTGAATCAATTTTATCATTTAACTTTTTGTTTATTATACTATTTATTTAATATGCACTTAAAATTAAAAAAATATATAATGCAACATAATAAATTGTAAAAACAAGCTAAACAAGTCAAGCAGCATTCAAGTTAGGTCATCTAAAATCAATCAACCTCCACATATAAATAGCACTTATCATCTCCATAGATTTTTGACATTGTTTCTGACAAAGATGCCTAATCTGCTTTTGGTTTCCTTTCTCCTTGGTCTGTCCTTCGCATTAGCATGCAATGCGGCAACTTACATCGTCGGAGATACCTCCGGTTGGGACATAAGCACCAATATTGATTCGTGGGCACAGGACAAGACATTTGCTGTCGGAGACATTTTATGTGAGTACTAATTTCTTATTTCAGTAGCATAAAAACAGCTTTTCATGTATGCGTTACAAGTGTTCATTACTTGTCCACTGTGTAGTGTTCCTGTACTCTTCCTACCACAGCTTGGACGAGGTAACAAAGGATGGTTTTGATAGTTGCGACACAAGCAACGTACTAAGGACTTTCACCACGACAGGGAACACAACTGTTCTTTTGACATCGTCAGGTTCGAGGTACTTTGTCTGTGGGAACAAACTGCACTGTCTTGGAGGAATGAAGCTGCAAGTTCACGTACAAGGCAATGAAGCGAATTCGCCGGTAGCCGCACCTCAGGCACAGCCAGGTGGTAGCACACAACCTCAGTCACAGCCAGGTGGTAGGACACAACCTTCTTCTAAGAACAATAATCCAGTTCTGAATTCTGCAGGATTTTTGGACGGTGGAAGGAATTCACATGCGATGGCTCTCATTGGTTTCATGGTTTCTTTGCTGTGGATATTTGCATTTTGAGTTCCGAACTAGTAATATTTTTCTTTTTGAGTGAAATCAATTGAGTGACAATTTTAAAAATAATGTAATATATTTCTTCAATAATCGAATTAACTAATTATAAATAAAAGAGATTATTAGAGGTTTAAAATAGTTTAGCTTGAATTAAATTAAATTTAAATTTAAATTCAAATTAATAATTAAAATTTAATAATTTGTACTATAATGTTCGTATTCTTTAAGATGGAATTTGAATAGAGTGAAAGTGACCTCAATGCCACACGATTGTGAGGAAGGAAACACACAGAGTCGAAGAATGATGTTATAAAGGCCTACTTGAAATGCAAGAGATGGAAGAATAATCTCCACATGAAAATGGTGGCAGGTAGGTTTCCACCATGAGTCAAATCACAAGCCACACGATCGTGAGGAAACACACAGAGTCGAAGAATGATCTAAGCCCCATCATTGCATCTTATTGGTTTTCAGGGAATAGTGAAGTTATGTGAATGGTCTTTAGATTCTTTTTGAGATTCGAACTGTCACAACGTGGGATGACTCAGGTTAAAACCGAGTTAACCCTGTTACCAATGAGACCCCAACAAAAAGAGAAAATTTAAAATTAAAATAAAAATAAAATCTCAATAAACTCCCTATTCGCTTACCAAACCACGTCACTCACCGGCACTAAAAACAATGTTGAAGAATCTGGCAATCTCTTCTTCCTCCACAGCCTCTCCGCTCCTCCTCATCTCTTCCTCTCTCTCGAAACCCTTCCTTTCTCTCTCTAGAACCCTCCAATTTTCTATCTCTAAGTCCGCTATAACCTCAAGACCCAATTCTTATTACAAGACTCCAATGAACATACTCAACAAACTCGGTTTCGGGGCAAAGTCACCCGACCCATCCACCATGGACCCGACCATCCCTCAGGGACCCGACGACGACGTACCCGCTCCTGGCCAGCAGTTTGCCCAGTTCGGAGCTGGGTGCTTCTGGGGCGTGGAATTGGCGTTTCAGAGAGTGCCAGGTGTCACCAAGACAGAGGTTGGGTATTCTCAGGGTCTCTTGCACAACCCCACGTACGAGGATGTCTGCACTGGGACTACAAAACATAACGAGGTGGTTAGACTGCAGTATGATCCTAAAGAGTGCAGCTTCGAGACTCTGCTTGATGCTTTCTGGGCTGGACATGATCCTACTAACTTGAATCGCCAGGTGGGTTTCTTGAAACTGGCTTGGTCTCTAGGAATTTTGTTCTGATTGGAGTGTGTTGGACTTTTTCTTTCTGGGTTTTGGATAATTTTGTTCGAGGTTTATATGATTATTGTTGTGAGACTTATGTTTCTTTTTGACAAATACTTGGTATATGAGGATTGATTTTGATAGTCGATTAATTATCTGTTTTGTCCGAACCAGGGTGCCATATTCTTCTTCTTCTGCTTTTTTTCTTCTTCTTTGTTTTGTATGTATATAATTCTAACGCTGCTAGTCCCAATGAAACGTGATCATGATTGCTTCGACATGATTAGTGTAAGATTTTAGCTTGAGCTCAGATGAATTATATTAGGTTATGTATAAGTCAGACCCGGCTTAATTCTTCTACACTGGGGAGTGGGGAGTCTAATTTATAAGTGTTCTGGTAGCTCTTAGTAGAAAATTCTTGCAAATGTGGTAGATGTGTTCTAGTGGGTTGGCAGCAAGTTAGAGACTTTACTCGTTTGAGTTGATAGATAATTTGTGGGCGAAAGATAGAGTTCTTCAGCTTTTCCATCACTTATGTCAGTGAGTTGCCAATTTTGTTCTGAGCTGCTCTGTAATTGGTGTTGTTAGTGCAAAACAAAGTTTGGTGGATATTGAGCAATAAAGGCGTGTTTTCTTTGTTTCTCCAGTTCTGTTACCCTCATATCATGGATTCAAAATAGAGATTGCTGTTAGTTAGTGTTTATATGACCCTTTTACTTTAGCTGATCCTCTTCTACGATGTGTTTTCTTGAGGAGTGAAAATCCAAGAAGCTGAAGGCTCAATCGAAGTGCTGTGAAAGTAAATAAAAGACGACGTTCATTTTAGTTGTAGAGAGATCAAATACATAACATGAACTGCACTAATCACTGAAACCAACCCGTTCAATGTTGCAATTTTTTGCAACCGGCAATTGCTGTCATTATAATACATTTGTTTGGCCAGTTGCGATTCTTATTGAATAAAACGGTCCCATATAAAGGCCGATAGCATGTAGGATTTTGAAGTGTTTGTTGAATTCATGCACACATCTTGGCGATTAATTACATAGTTCTTTTTTAAATTCTTTCATTTTAATTCACAACACAGTTGAATTTTTCATGCACATATGAAAGCAGTAGGCTTGGCATACCGGATTTAGAATTTGATAGGACTTCCGAAGTCTGGTTATGGTAGTGGACCAATACTTTTTGTGAAATGAAACCTTGTTCATTTGTCTACTCAAATTGTATGATCGATTTATGGGTGGAGGATCATAATATAGGTAACACAAGTTTGTGCAGTTATATTAGGATCTTCCTTCTTATTATGATTATCACCGCTTTTATCGACTCCTGACAGGGAAATGATGTGGGAACACAGTATAGATCTGGAATATACTATTATACGCCTGAGCAGGAAAAGGCAGCCCTTGAATCTTTGGAACGACAGCAGAAGCTCTTGGACAGGAAAATAGTTACTGAGATTTTACCTGCCAAGAAGTTTTATCGAGCAGAAGAATACCACCAACAATACCTTGAGAAAGGAGGACGTTTTGGATTTAAACAATCTGCTTCTAAAGGCTGTAATGACCCTATCCGATGCTATGGCTAGATATGGCTCCTATATCAGGCAAAACAACCAGCCCAGGTTAACAGTTATTGTTCAGAGACTTCAGTAGCAATGTATGAGATATGTTTGGCTATTGTGTATTTAACACTATGGTGGGGCTGCTTGTGTATCTAGGCTTCAGGACATGGATTTGTACTATATGTGCAAAATAATATATGCCGTTTATCGAGCCTGATTATTGGGGGTAGATATTGTTGGGGTTAGATATGAAATAAAACACGGAACAAGCTTTATAACTCTCATTTTGATGATTCTACAATATGATCAATATTGTTCTGGTAACAGGTTAGCCAGATTCAAGTTTGACTGGATTCTCATTATGAGTCGGGTTCAGTAAAACTTCATCAAACTTGTACTCGAATTCAAATGATTTTCTAAATTCAAGAAGCATGCTTATAGGATTAGTACATCTATAAATGGCCCTTTCCTGAAGACATATGCTGATTGGATTCATACATCTAACAGTAAGTTGAAAATATCCCTTCCTGACTGGATACTAGGAACTCTGCTTTGCATACATAGGAAACAAGTGAATACAGGTTGTATCTAATAAGCCACAGATAAACCTCATTAGACAGAAGTAAACCGAAATAAAACAGCCAATAACAACCAGCAGCAATGGAGGGTTTAAAGACCTCAACTGCGATGTTCAGAGTCAAAAAGTCAGTATCCTCCCTCCAGTGGCCTGTGCATCTAAACGACGCCAGGACTCGGTTTTTACCACAAAAAGTTTCAGTCTTTCATGGGCTCGCAGGACCCTTTTTGCTAGTTATCAGTTTCAACTGCTAAAATCTTTTCAGCACCTGCCATATCCATCCACTACTATACAGCACCTGCCATATCCATGCACGACTATCTTGGAATAATATCCCAATACGCCAATTGTAGCCTGCCCTGTACGTTGTTGCTTATGGTGCACCTTCATCGCTTTGCTGGAAGACAACCCCTTTTTCCCTATCAGTTCTTTGAACGTGCACAGGTTGCTTCAGCGTCTAGGTCTTGTTAAATTCACGGATGACATGTAGGTGGTTGCCTTCTCAAAACTAAGCCTCTTAATCTTTGGTTGCGTTATTCTTTGGCAGTCTATTGGATTAGTCTTAATAAAAGTTTTAATTGCCAATAGACCGCCAATTGAAAAAGGGTCTCATTATGGTTCTGACTAATCTGTTATGTTCTCGTCTTTGTTATTATTTCAGATACTACAGTAATACATATTTTGCCAGAAACCAGGGGAATCAGCAGTTAGAAATGAAAGTTTTTGAGGTGGATTTCTTATTTGGTTTAGGCTTACAATTGAATATAACACCACAGACGTTCAACACTTGCTGCTCTTTCCTACACAAGGAGCTCCCCTACACCAAGCATCAATGTACATGGCAAGATCACCAAGTGTTCGTTACTGTTTAAATGAAAATGAACCCACCCATCAAAGTCACTTGGCTTTTCATTACTTTTTAATTTTCATTTCATGATCTTATAACGTAGCCTTTCTTTTCCAATTTCTGCTCCTACTGACATGACCAAAACTTAAAGCTTCTATTAAGTTGCTCCAACGCAGAACTGTAAAATTGTTGGCGCTAAAGTTCTTCAGCTACAATCAAGAAATGCAAGAAGTCAAGGTTCTAAACTGCAAGACGCAATACTAATTGCGTATACTGCAATCACCCGCAATCGCAAGGCAAATTGCCAAGCAGTGAATTGTGATAGAAGATGTAACATTCCGACTCCATCGTTGGTCGAGTGGATACATGACATATCTTTCAGAGAGTGACTCACAGGCTTTGTGTAAAGCACAAAATGAGTCAAAACATTCCTTATTTTTTGTAAAATTACATTAACAAATTCAATATTTATTTATAATAATTTTAGTTGATGTTCCATTAAGGCAATGTATGATAAAAAAATTTTATTAGATTTGAAAAGAAGCTCAGCTGCAGCTGCGATTCACATTATCTTCAGGCACTACTAAGAAATCGAACTTCAGGTGGATGCGTGGGACTATTAGGGATCCCAAGAACTTTCGTTGCAAAAGTTTGTGACGATTCATGTGTATATATCTTCTGCTAATCTGTGATGGATACATACAGTACTGTTTTCCGTGCAGTTATCCCTAGTTATAAGGCTATTTTGATGGAGAGCTTCTAATTTATTACGTAAACTCAAGCTAAGCAAATCGATCAACTGAAATTTTCACAGTTTATGAGAGAAAAAGCCAAATCTCTGACAGTTGAGATAGGTGCAATCTACTAATTATAAGATATATATGTATGGAACTCGAACACTACTATATTTGTTGTCCTTATTCTAACGTACACACCATGCAAGCAACATAGTAAATAGACTTAAAGAGTTAAGACACACCACTCTCGTGAAAAACCATTGCAAGCATAGAGTTATTTACTCTCAGGATCAGCCATGGTGGTTTCTCTGTCGAAACTCCCATGGTGAGCGGTTGACGTTGTCACGTGGATTGCCGCGTCCTCCGCCACTGCCACCACCACTGCCCCTTCCAGCCCCATATCCACTGCCACGTGCACCATCACCTCCGGAGCCAAAACCATAACCTGAGCCGGAACCTGAACCTGAACCACTTCCAGAGCCGAAACCAAAGCCGAAACCTCTGCCAAATCCATTAGGTGACCGACCAGAACCAGAACCGTAACCCCATCCAGCACCTGGACTGGACCCCCAACCCCAATTGTAGTCCCAGTTTGGACCGTGGCCTGAGCCAGTGGCTCCCGAGGGGGAACCGGTTTGACCCTTAGGTCCTGAAGACATTTCCTCTTTTTTCTCAGCAGGACCTCTGTTTCCAGCGGTGTTATGCACAAAAAAAGCACCAAGGATCAAGAAAACAAGGAAGAAAACGAGCTGAATCGAACTGGGTTTCATGTCAGCCTTGTGGATGTGATCGAGGAAAGAAAAGATCAAAAGAAAGCTTGATACTTTTGCACGGTTATAATGAGGATGCATGAAAGTGGGCATTTATAGTGGGATTGAGACTGACATTAGGTAACCCGTGAAATGATTTACTTTGGTTCCTATAGTGCACACGTCTGGTTGTGAGGCAATTTTAACGCACTAAGGCACTACCATTTCCATAGTAGCACCACCGCCTTTCAACTAAAATATATGTGCTGATTTAATGGCCATTAATATTATTATAACGTGTTATCATCATGGAGCATTCTTAAAATGACCATAAAGAAGCTTTTTTTATTCGTATAACTCGTTACTGTTACTTTTTGAGATGTAAACCTAATAAATTATTATATGTATAATAGTTTTTAAAACCAGGTTAAAGTTAAACCGACAAGATTAAAGTTTTAAAGATTAATAGATTCAATCAGTATTAAAATGTTATAAAGTCGGTTAAAGATTGAATAAAATTAAATTTTTAGTCATCTAAAAATTTAAAGTTTAATTAAAAATGTTAAATAAAAATTAATTATTTTATTTTAATTTTTAAAAAAATGATTAGTTTACAAAAAATGACTGAATAAATTGATCATTTTTAATAATAAAGATTATTAAACTAAATCAAAGTAAAAATTTAAAAATTAAACAAAAAATTAGCAGTTTTAAAGATTTTATATCGTTAAATTAGTCAAATCATTTCATTTTTAAAACATTAGTAATAAATTAGGTGATTTAAGTAAATTAGTTAATAAAGAATAACAAATTGTAATTACGCAATCTTTTTTTATATTTTTGTAACGTTTTCGTAACTTGAACTTGTTATTTAATGGTCTTAAGGAGTAACTTTACTCGTTACTCTAAGGCTACCCTCAAACTTTGTGATTACACGTTCAAGTTACTCCGAAAATTTATTTTATTATTAATTGTCAAACTAAATATTAAGTTTTCTTGTAATTATCTGCCATCGAAGTTGGATGTGGAGTGCTGCTTTGTTGTGTTAAAAGGTAGACCTGCGTATGATTCGCGAAACTAATAACGTGTTCTTAGCTAAATTAGGATGGACTATGCTGAACAATTCGAACTTACTCTGAGTCCGAGTCCTATCCGCTAAATACAACGTGGACACTCATCTTCTCCCCTTTTAGTTGCCTACCGTAGGTGGGTCAATGATCTGACGGAACATTAAATCCACATGATCTCTCGTTTAACAAGGGGTCAAATGGATGATGGGTGATGGCTATCACACTCAATTTTGACTAGACAATTGGATTTCGAGAATAGGCCCTCTTATTTCACATATTACCTCCGGCGTCTATCCACAATCTTAATTTTCTTTATTTTGTAGACGTCAACGGACAGTGAAATTGGGGTGTCATTCAAGCTTACCTCCCCCCGCCTGTTTGCTGGTTGATAGCAGGAACCTTTCCACCTAGGCCTACGCTTGGGCCCGATACACTTATCTGTGATTGCTCTGACACAGGGCAATTTACTGTGGCTTCAACGTACAGCCTGACCACGGGTCAGGCAGACGCCTCGGCCCATGGCGTCTGGACGACCATCTGGCAATGGAAGGGACCTCCACTCATCCGTTCCTTCCTTTGGCTTTTAGCGCATAACCGGTTACTCACGAATCAACATAGAGTTTGACGCCACTGCACTACTACTGGAGTTTGCTATCACTGTGGCCTTGAGGAAACTTCGATGCATGCAGTGCGCGACTGTGCCCAAGACAGACAAGTGTGAAC
>JANIIA010000007.1:5275021-5287816 GCA_027478495.1 Erythroxylum alaternifolium | reverse complement strand
CAGCAAGCAAACACGTCGGGGACAGAATTTTTCTGTCCCCGTCTTCCGTCCCCACCCATAAGGACAGCAAGCAAACGTAGGGTTAAAGACATTAAGGAATTCAAACCTTGACATTTGAGCCTCCAAAAAGACAACGAATAACACAAATGTAAAAGACAACGAATAACACAAATGTAATGCTGTATCAATTTATAAATATAATTTAGTACATTAAGAAATTTATACTCAATGGACTTAATAAGGGCATTTTGAGTTGCAGTTAAAACGACAAGTAGTTGGAAGTGAAATTATACCCTAACCGTTCGACAGGATTGCACTAAACGTGTCAATGAGTAGGTTGAGTACCTGGAACCAGTCAAATGGCAAAATTTCATTTGGCGATTGAGCAATTGTTTCGCTGCACAAACGATTCTTACCAGGAATCCAATTTGGTTTTTACCTTTCCCATCAGCCAGCCATTTGTGACGGTTAGTTTTGGCGCTTATAAATTAATTCCCCCTAGTCATCCACCAGAAGAACAAAACCCTTCGGGTATCTGAAAATTGAACGACGATAATTACGCGATGCTCAACCCTAGCAGTCAGAACGTTTGAGCCCATTACCGTTTATGATGTTGAGGTGCCAACGATTAGAAAAATGAGAAGAGTCAGCTTGCAGTCACAAAGATTTATATTGCTCGATCAAGCGAGAAGCATGGAGGCGTGATGTGGGAGTCACAGTGCATCCCAGGTTCTGTAGATATGCGATCTACGATTGAACATGTTAATCCATTTGTGTAGTAAACTTGCCTATATTAAAAAGGGAAAGTAGTACTTATAGATGTGCTAACTTGTTATTGCTTGAGTTATGAGAATCACCTGTTTTAATGTTGCACTTGATGAACTCATTGAATTCTCGATCCTAAGTTTCTGGAAATGCTCCTGGAAGGCCAAGTATATTGAGATCAAACATCCAAAACAATGAGACAACACAACAGTTAGAACAGTTGCAGAACCTGTTTTTCTCGCATTAGATGTGCACGTTCATCTGCCGGAATTTGCTCCCATCTCAGAACCTACAAGACACGGACAAATCTCCAGCTTTTAACACTGTATTTGTCAAGAACGTAAAGAGGTCTGCATATTAACATGTCAAGTCACATGATTCTTTTTTTAATGGTTGGATCATTTGGATATTGACAAATGACCCCAGAAATTCGAGAACATTATTACATATTCTGCGTATTGAAATGCTTCTTCGGAGGTCAAGGAAGACTTCAATTCTCGCAAAACATCCTGCAAAATTATTTAGGAGTTAATTCATATGACACATGAATAGTGAAACCCGCAATCATCAGACGCTAATTAATCAAAATATTGAAAGAGTATTGTTTTCGAGGGATAATGTATGACCTTGTGTTTGTTTTTCTTCATTCTCAATCGTTCATCAATGACAAAGCCAACCTGGAGAAGAAGACATCCAGTGATAATGAGGTTCAAAATGCTTTCAAATAGCCACTTTTTCAGTACAAACCTCAATGAATCAATGACTATTCGAAGAGAACATAAAACAAAAGCTTGTTAGCAAGGTGTGAAGGGCTGGAATGTTACCTTGTCAAGCAACCTCTTAGGGTTATGGAATGCTTTCTTCTTGGCCCATTGATGGAACAAGTGGGAAACAGCTGATCTATCTTCGACGGCGAACCTGTAAGACAGTGAATGAGACTACAGCGAACTATTTGCTGCAATGAAGTACTATCAAGCAACAACAGACAAGAGTTTCAAACTATTCGGAACTCTATGAACCTTTTCAAGAAATAATTCCCATTGAGTGCATTCAGTGCTTCTGTGGAGTCCGTTCCAGGCTCGATCATGTCATCATTCGGAGAATCGCTTGAGTTTTCTGGATCAGCTGGTTGCTTTCCTCTTGGTAGATCAGTAGGAGAATCCTTGGTTTCTTTCAGAATATCTCGTGGTTTTGTTTGTAAGTCTTGCATACACACTTTAGCCTGTCATTGATATCAATTTAGTGTTCGGAAAATTTTGTTAAAATTTGGTTTTTTAATAACTTATCAATTAAGTTACATAATTTAATTGAAGTTCATTTTAGCTACAATAATTACTTCGAAAGTTAAGATAGAACCGAAATTAAATATTCTACATTTTTTTTATATTTTCAACCATTTTATAAATCATCTATAGTATGTGTTACATTTAGACCACAAAATGAGTGAAATAGACGTTACGGCCACGAGATCGCGAGTGAATAGGAGCTCGTTGGGCTCTTAAACTCTTTATTTGGATCCTGAAAATGAAAAATAAAAACTTAAAGCAGACATGCACCTGAATCTCTCGAAGATGATCTGGAATCTCTTTGAGAAATCGTGAAGGTTGAAGCATCTGATCAGATACTAGTTATTAGTCAAATAGTGGAATAGTGGACGAACAAACTATCACCGGTAGCACATGAAGATCTAACCTGCCAATTTGAATCCATTGCGACATACAGAATGAAGAGCTTTTTTCGAGCTCGAGTCATTGCAACGTACAGTAGACGTCGTTCTTCCTGCGAATTTATAAATGATCAGCTAACTGAGCACCTCAATGACGATCATTGGTGGAACAACTAAAGAATACTTTCTCATGGAAGACTAAGCTTACCTCAACTGAGGTCCCATTTTCCTTTGCAATACCATTAAAATCATGCAACAATGGAATCTCTGATTCATTTGCCTGTGTCATTAATGTGGATTAGGTATCGTAACACCTAACGCTGAACCAACAAAGTTAGCAGGCAACATTCAAATACATAATCATCATATTAGATATGACCCGACTAGGGATGATTTCAAGTCACAAATACACTATAATGCATGCAATTTTATTTGGCCAACTGAATCTCTAACTGAATTACTTACTTGAACAGAAAGGTAGAATAAGTATAGATAGCAACAACTAAAGTACCTTTACTATGAAAACAATATCCCACTCCAAGCCTTTTGACTGCATGGTGAAAAATGAAAATGATCAAGAGTAAAGAAATGATAAGCCATTTACACAATGTTGATAAGTGATTCAGTATCGGTAAAACCTGATGAATGGTGGTTAAGGTAATAGAATCTTTGTTATCGTGTCTCCTAGAACGGAAGTTTTCCTTCTCACGCTCTGTTATGTAGTCAATAAATGATTTGAGTAGATCAACACAGCCTTTCTTTTCTTCTATTTCACCTTCTTCGCCTTTTCCAGCGAAATGTGTAGATAAAAAATCAGAGACATCATCTAATAAATAGTGAAGAACCTGCAAGGTGGTTTGACCAACCCAAACAGTTATCTATATAAAGAACTCAATTCAGGAGTTTGGACTTGCCAAGGCCCTTGAGCTATATCAGAAAGCTGATTCTCTATCTAAAACTGAACAGCTGGTGTCTTGGAGCCCACCTCCTAAAAGATTTGTAAGGGTTAATACTGATCGTGCTGTAGTTAAAAGATACTGGTTGCGAAGGGTTTAATTCTTAACCATGCAGGCCTTTGGATTAAAGGTTTTACTTGTAAAATAGGTGTAATATTCCACAAGCCGAGCTTTGAGGTACCTTAACAGATTTAAACTTTGCTTTGGAGTTTAGGTTATCATTTTGGTGGCAATCATCATTATTAATGATTATGATTATTATAAATAATAAAAATTATTTTTTATTAAATAATTCCCTTACGATAGTTGTTTTCCTGTCATTGTGAAACTCATTCTGCACTGCCCTTAGTTTTTTGGATCTAACGTATCTTGACAACTTTTGTGAGCGGTTCGCATCCAACAAATAATTACAGCGGGATTTTCCACAGGATTTAGGTGTTTTTCATTTAGAAGAAACCCCAAAGGATTTACAGGACAAATTAAGTATATGGATATAGGACCTCCGCGCTTGTAATGTTGGTTAATTGTTTAACAAACTCTACTTTTTAACTAACATAGAAAAGAGTTCAACGTAGACTGATATTGGAATAAAAGGAAGGTAGGCCTAACGGGAACTACCATTCTCATTTATCCATTAACTTTTTATAAAATCTGCAGTAAGCAATTTGCTATGAAATATTAAGGATTAGCAATGTTTAATATCTCTACACAAGAATTTAATCTTAATCTATTAACTTGATCAGTTGGATAGGATTTTTATGGTGGCAAATAATATTTGAGTTTTGCAGTATAAAATTGCTCCAGCAAAAGGTACTTACAGATCTGATGTCATTGTCCTCGTTAAGCAGTTTTCCTCCATCAACATCAACCACCGCCCTTTGCTCAAGGAGGTATTTCTAAAATAAACAATCAGTAGTGAACGGTAAAGCCCTGGTCATAATGTTTATATACAATAGATAATTCAACATCAAAGCAATCCCCCTCGACTAGAATCAGGACGAGTAATGGTAGCAGCAATACTAGCCATCAATTTACAAATAAATACCAATTTTATTATTTCATAAAAAAATCAACCAGAAAATTGAGTGAAGGAGCAAACCTGAGGTACCATATTCGCCACTGATGTTATGACAGCTGAAATTGAATGTTCCTGAAAATATTAATTGGTTAGCCAAGACTCATCTGGGTACACCGGGGAAACTTTTGAAGGGAAAGTAGCTGTAGCACACAATCAATGTAATAGCCTGGAATCTATAAGTACCACTCCAGAAGAAAAGACTTGGAAAAAATAAACTACGAGAAATTTCGATACTTGAAAATTGATAATGGCATTAAATAAAGTCCAATACTAAGCAGTAACCAGATTCAGATAATAAAGGTTCGTTTGAGTCATTTTCTTCATTTGTATTTTGTTGATTACTGAAATGTGGGAATTGAAACAAAAACTTCTTCAAACAAAATTCTCAACAGTTGCAAGTAATTCAACAAGTAACTAATTGATATTAGAAATGATAACTATACCCTGTGAACAAGTTTTGATATCATCTCTAGTGTTGATAATACTTTGCGCCCCTGGGTGAGTTGACTCCTGTGACCAGTGATAGCATTTTAGATGTAAGAAAACATACTTCAGTTATAGCGGTCATAATGTACAGTGGCAAAGCAAGAGGAAGATATCAAGCTGTAACTTGCAATGCAGATAACTTGTTACCATAGTTTCTTAAATGAAGGTTGTTACGCTTTAGATGTTTTGCCAACTTAACAACTGTATAAGGTTCTCTTTTTGGTGGCATTATTACTGTCTGCTACAGCATTAATGAAGCACTTGTGTCAATAAGAAATAAGATACATACGAAATTGAAAATTTTCATTGCAACTTGTTTCATCGGCTTCTCAGCCCCGTCAAACTTATTCAGTTTTCTCTGACAGAAATATGTTAAGGATTTATTTGATCGATATAAGAAAATTGAGGAAATTTTGATAAATAAGAACCTCCTGAAGGTACCAGAAATCTTTGCATTAAAAATATCGCATGAAGCAGATATAAAGCTGCATCTTCTAATTGTTGATATCTTTTCAATATGGTCTATAACCTGCAAAGGAAAAAAGAAGAAAGATATTGATGAAACAGCTTTATGAAGTGGAAATAATTATCAACTACAAATGTACAACGACAAGAACTAGTAAAATCATAAGGTGCATACCCTTCTCTTTTCATCCTTTTCAAAGGGAAGCAGGGCCTTGAAAACTTGTCGATATGGGCCATCATCACAGCCTGGAAGTGTGGTTCTAAGCATAGCAATAATCGCTTTAACTACCTGCTAGATTACACATATTTAACAAACAGCATTAACTTAAAAAGTTGCTTCATGTGCATGCAAAAGGGGACAGAGAACTAGTAATAAAATAGAAAATAAAAATGTTAGATTATGACTGTAACTATCTTGCATTTTCATGTCCCATACCTAACGTAAAAACATGATTCATTGTAAATTCAGACGAATGCATTAATGGTGTACCAAGCTCCAAAGACAACAAAATAATAAACATTGACTACAATAGTTTAATTAACACTTTCCCACTGTTTGCGTGTAAAGAAGACTTAAACTTCTAGTTTTTACCGACAGTTCTGCCTTAGCTTGACTAGAAAACCGAAGCCACTTTCATCCTCCATGTATACGGTCACAGTTCAGAGACAACAGGACGAATTTAGCAGAAACCGACAACCAAAGCATTGAAAAGTATCATTGTTGGTGATCATATGAAACATTAAGCAACAGAAAAGATGTAAGCTACCTTTTTCCTATAGAAGGCAACACCATGAATGTTGAACGGTATTTTCCTGTCACGAAATGCCAATTGGAACACTTTCCCTGATACCTGTAGAAAAAGAAGTCAAAGAGTCATTACCAGTCAGCAGCTACATGTGTTTTCCGTAATGGCTTTCGTGGTGGAGAATAATCCTTACCTGCCGCCTGTAAAGAATGGCTATTTCACTATAGGAGGGTTTAGAAATTGAACCATCGGATGTAATTTCTAAGATCTTGTCAACGACAAATGCACATTGTGCTTGCTCAGTTTGACATTCTCTGATAATTATCTGTATATTCAACGCATATGAAGCAGAAATGATGTTATCAAAAGGAATTTGAGGATGATGTTATCAAAAGGAATTTGAGGATGGAAAATTTTCGAAATATGGTTAAATACACACAAATGCCCATGATACCTTAGATCCAGAAGAATTGTCGGTGCAAACATCCTTAAGTTGGCATCGTCTCAAATTGTTTCGAATAAGAGAAGCTGCAGCCTCAACAATATAGCGTGTGGACCTATAGTTCTTATTTAGTCTAATCTGAATCACAAAGGTGCAAAGATTTAAAATCTAAACAAAAGAAAACAGTATGTTTAATCATTTCTTAGATAATCAAAGAAAAACAACCAAAGCACGAGGCAGACCTCTTTATAGTTTGGAAAATCTTGACGAAATGAGTCAAACCCGGATAAGTCAGCTCCATTGAAGCTAAATATGGACTGGAATTCTCATTTTAAAAGTAATGATAAGAAATTTACAAATTGAATGTGGCACTAGAAACATGATAAGAACAGGGAAGAACTTAGTTATTCTAGTGTCGAATGAAAACTGCACCTGATCATCGTCGCCAACGATTGTTATGCGGTAATGAGATGCAAGAAGTCGCAGGAGAGTATATTGCATGGCACTGGTGTCCTGGAACTCATCTATCACGATTGCCTTCCATGATTCCTGACACTCCTTAAACACTAAATAAATGCAAATGTATTATTATTTAACATTTCATAAGGGAGGTTGCATTGCTGGATTAAGAACAACTAGATCATTTTGACCTTCAGGAAAATCTTTGAGCAGCCTCACAGAGCAGCTGATTAGATCATGGTAATCCAGGGCATTACAAGATTGTAAGATATTGTTGTAGTTCCCAAGTACTGTTGCCTGAGTGATAGTCAGAACTCAGGATCACATTTGTGAAAACATAATACCAGACATTTTTAAACAGATAATGCTCACTTTGATCTCATCACCCATTTTCTGGTAGTCAGTAGGAGTCCTTCCTGAAGCTTTAGCCTGGAATAGAGCACATCAATCGTAAGATAAAGATATAAGACTTGGAAATTGTCCCAGAGCCAGAAATTCAACTGCTAACCTGAGCCACAAACTTTTGCCATTTCTTTGACTTGTCCTTAAAATATTCTGGAGGCATTGAACCGTTAGGTAATTCTGATAATTTGGAGGCATCAAAATTTTGTACACCAGATTTTTCCTTTTCCAGCAAGCGCACAGCCTCAATGACTGCTCTCCTTTGATGGCCGTGCCCAAATATTAAGAACTCCGACGTCCGCTCCAACCTAGAACATGAGCCTCAGATAAGGCGTATCGTAAATGGAGGGAGCTAAGTCTAGGAATGTATCTAAGCATGTCAGCAACAAGCCATGATGGAGAAGTACTAACTGGTAATCAACTAACTTTTATGGGATGGAAAAGAAGGCAAACATTTATATATCACAATCGAGGACTACGTATTACTTCTCAGCGTGTGAACGACAAAGTTGCAAAGAAAAGGAATGGAATGTGCTGATTGTAAGTTCTTTAGCTGTTGCCTTCCCTGCAACACCAGCAATTCGATCTCTCATCTCGGAAGCTGCAGCTGTGGTGAAAGTCATTGCCAGAATGTTTGATGGACTGATACCCTGTTCATAGGCAAGCAAAAGCAACAATCAAGGAAGAAAAGAACTCAACATCTTTAATGTTACAAGCATATCTATAGAAACATATATAGGGCACAATGCGTGCTCATAGGCCACTTCTTAGATCAAACAGCCTGCAAAGTGAACCGAATTCCTGGCTAAGACTTTAAATTACCTCGCTAAGCAGCACCAGAACGCGCCCAACCATCGTGGAAGTCTAGCATCAAAAAAGAAAACTCAGCTTTGATCAAGTTAAGCAAAAACCTAGAAGATATATCCACTTGTTCCTAGACTAGGACATGTTTGTGTGCAGTGAACATGCTTACAAGTAGATAGCCATGTGAGTTAGACGAAGAGAGCGAATAGAGACCTTTCCGCTTCCCGGACCAGCAATAATCATCAAAGGTATTGAAATGTCACTGCGAGCTGCTTCACGTTGCCTTTCATTCAGAGATTGCAAGTACTTCATGTACTCTTCGGGCATGTTCCCAAATTCTAATGTCTGAGAAGTACTTTCATTCCGTGCTTCGGTTACCAACTTATCCCAGGATTCCAAAGCACCTGAACTTGTCCTACTCTCTGATAACTCAATTGACCCCAAACTACTTAGACTTTGCATTTCTTCTTTATCTGAAGATTTCTGCTCACATATGGCGTCAATCTCTTCCAAAGTAGATTCATCAAAATCATCATCTAAAAGGTTTCGAGTCGAAAATTCATCTTTTGAACCAGATGTTTCTGGTTTTCTCAACGGAGTTACGCAAGAATCTGATAAAAAATCGCTCTCTGGAGGAACAATAATAGTCCTATTCTCAGAATCTTCGCTAATAGATCCACTCCTAAAAGTAGAAATTTCTCCATAGCATGTAATGCTGCTAATTTCACCGTTTCTGGATAATGGTGGTGGTGTGTTTAATTGTATCTCGGCGAGAGGAGCTCTTTTGACGCCATTAATCTGAGCACTGAAATTAACAGACAGAGAAGCTTAACAACGTATATTTTTCTTTCTCTTGACCTAGTAACCGGCTATTAAGTAACACTATTCAATGGAAATATCATAGAAACAGTAATCAACAAAGGAAAATGAACTTCGAACATCAAATTTCTTGCGATGCAAAGAGATCAAAATCATTTCGTTACGAACATAATCAAAAGGCTCGGGCAGAGAAACGTTAACCTGATAGGACACGGATGGGCATCGAGTCGCGGCCGTTTGCGAGCAAGAAGTGCCTTAGCAGCTCTATAGTTTTGTGAGATTCTTTCTCTTTGCTTCGGCGTAATGACCTTGATTGGCTCCTGACGCGTCGAGTAACCATTTTCCCTCGACATTCTCACTTATAGTTTGGACTGTGTGGAGATTAGGCCGCGATTGGCGACGACGAACGGTGCCGATCTCAGAACTGAAACCACGATATCGTGAATTGGAGAGGTGACCTTGAAATTTGCTTCTGTTTCCCTCCAGAAAATGCCTATTTGAATTTTCTTGATGTTGTTTCCAGTAATAGGCCTTCTAAGATGCCGAGCCTTTTATAGGCCCTAAGCAAAATATATTTTTGCGTCAAGGAAAACCAATTAATGATTTTTCTAAATCCTGTTATAGACAAAAACATTTAAATGTATATGTAGAAATTAAATTGTATCCATGTCAAATTTACAGGTTAAACTCTCTTTGATAAACAATGAATATCGATATCAACAACGATAACAACAACATAATTTATTATAAATCTTACCAAAATACAAAATCTACAAATTAAAAAATATGTAATTTTATTTTTGATTAATATAAATTTTATTTTCTTTTAAAAAATTAAAAATAGTAAGAGAAAATAATAGATAAATATATAAATAAAAATTTTATTATAAAATTTAAATTTGTATAAATTTTTTGAAATTTGGTAATCTATTTATAAAATTAACAACATCAACAAGAATGACGTAATTCATTATAAATCTTACCAAAATACAAAGTCTACAAATTAAAATAATAAAAATATTTTTCTTTTAAAAAATTTAAAAATAGTTAGAGAAAATAATAGATAAATATATAAATAAAAATTTTATTATAAAATTTAAATTTGTATAAATTTTTTGATATTTGGTAATCTATTTATAAAATTATTTTAATAAAAAATTTCCATTATTTTCAATATTTTCTTTTTTAATTATGTGTTATGAAATTATAAAATCTGAGTAAAGATAGCAATAGATTGAATCGAATTTTAAAAAAAAAATTAAAACGATATCGTTTTTGAAAAAAAATGACTTCCTTTAGTCTAATCTCGTCGACTCTTTTAGGTCTGGCTAGACCTGGGCAATCTGGACTCGGACAATCTGGATTAACCTGTTGACTTCACACCGGGTTGATTAGGCTAGACCCAAGCCTAATTTCAAGCCCAAGTATGAGTATTTTTTTTCTCAGTGTTAAGGTGTAATTGAAGTGAGGATATAAATTTAGAAAATGTAATTATTAGGCTCGACAACGTAGTTCATTACATTTTCTAAATTTTAAAGATTATAAAATTTTTAAATTAGTTTAACCACAAAACAATGAAACATC
This sequence comes from Erythroxylum alaternifolium, assembly GCA_027478495.1. Lineage (NCBI taxonomy): Eukaryota > Viridiplantae > Streptophyta > Magnoliopsida > Malpighiales > Erythroxylaceae > Erythroxylum > Erythroxylum alaternifolium. The sequence goes on along the minus strand of JANIIA010000007.1, from coordinate 5,277,144 downwards.
CTTTCTATTTTACTTGAATTATTGAGTTAAGGCCGACCCGGCCTAAATTTTAAGCTCAAATCCAGATCCGGACTATTACCAAGCTTATGTAAGTCGCAGCCGAGTAGACCAGGCCGAGAGAGAATGGAAGCTCTGATAGCCTCCTACCCGGACGATTCGTCGGATTCGGACTCCGACACGTCACAACCGCCACCACCTCCGCCCGTCAAAACTAAAACCCTCGCTTTACCACCTCCGCCTATCTCCCTTCTCACGCCGCCCAATTCCATGGGTACCCACTTTATCGATTCATTCCTTCCTTACCTCATTTTGATCTTATTCGCTCACTAGCTTTTCACGATTTAAGGTTTCGTTGATCGCTTGGAAACTGGTCAGCCCGGTAGAGTTAGGTGCTTTCCACACGTCCAAGGCAACTACGCTTTGCACGTTTACATCCCAGGTGATTCCATTTTCGTTATCCATTTCACCATTTCTTTTTTTCACAACCTCTGTAGTTTACTCCCAGATTGAGCTTTGTAGAACCAAGAACGGGGTTTCCTTAGATGTGCTTTTTCATGCTTTTGCTTTTATAGTTTATATACCACCTCAGGCGAAGAAGCAAGTGGCAATCTTGTTGAAAAAGGTGTCATCTTTAGTGACTGATCTTCATGTTGTGGATGCTGACATTCCCCTGAACGATTTGTGCCGAGATGATAAAAAACTGGAACAAGTTGTGCTTGGTAAAGAGTTCCATATCAGTTTGGGAAGAACTGTTCCTATCCGAGTTCACCAGATTGATTCAGTGGTCACTATGCTTCGGCAGAAGCTTCAGTCTCAGAAACGGTGAGCTTGTATACTTATATAGACCATTTTTATCGGAATTGTTTCAATTTAACGTAGCAATTGATCACGAGCAGGTATTGGATTGATTTCAGTAAGTGGGAGGTTTTTGTTAATGATGATCAAACACGCTCCTTTCTTTCGATAGAAGTTGTTAATGGAGGATTAGACGAGGTAAAACTTATTTGTATTTAGCTTCTTCAAGCTTGTTTTGCGTTCAACTGGTATCCCATTTCGGTTTGCAAGTTCTTATGCTTAATTACATAGGAATTATTGACATGTTTTGCTTTATTGGTACAGATTGTTAAGCAGATTCGGTATGTTAATGAGGTGTATAGGCTTCACAATCTTCCTGAATTTTATAAGGTGAGCACATAGGTCTCGTGATCTTCTTCCAAGTCATTGTTGTCTCAGTTGCTCATGCAGATTGCTAATGATGTGCTGCTAGGATCCACGGCCTCACATATCCTTGGCTTGGGCACTGGGGGACATTAGTGATTCATTAAAGAGAGTCGTTGAAGAAGAATTGCAGAAGTCAACCAAAGGGGCTTCAGTGCAAAAACGTGTATTTGTTTGTAAATTCAGTGGCATTGAGTGTAAGATTGGCCAAAAACTGCACAAAATATGTAAAATTATTGATGAATGATAAAGAACATCTGAAAGCATAAAAACGTTCATATTTGTGTTTTGATCATTGAATTTAGGCTTTGATGATATATCCTGTCAAATTGTTTAGAGCAGACAACCCAAGAAACTTTGTCTTGTTTATGGAAAATATCTTGAGGAAAGCACACAGACACCATAGCTACGAGTTAAAAGAGTTCTGATTCCATTTTCTGCCTCGACCATACTGACAGTGTCCTTCATTTGTGCCATTTTCTTTTAAAGTGTAGGAGGTGATGGATTCTGAGTAACGCATTTTTCAATTCCTGTATAATCACAAACACATCTACGATCGAACTCGGTGAATTTTGCAAGAAGCTTTATTTACTACATTTTATAGGCTCTAGGTAAAGTTAAAAAAAAAGCCTCTGTTTTTTTTGCTTTAAATGAGAGTAAAAAGTGAGCTCTTGATTTTCATAAAGAACAAAATGGGGCGCTTGGTTTATAGAAGATAATGGAAATGAGAATGGGAATAAAGGAGGAATGAGAATGAATATAATCATTATAATTATGATGGCTGGTTAAGATGAAAGAATGATTATCATTACCATTGATAGAGGTTGATTTGTAAAAAATATTGTAATTAATTAATTACAAAATAAATTATATTTTAATTAATAAATGAATTATATTTAAATTAA
>JANIIA010000007.1:5186136-5202584 GCA_027478495.1 Erythroxylum alaternifolium | reverse complement strand
TAACAGATTTACTAATAGTCTGTATTACAAATAAATGACTAAGCCCTAATAATATTCTCATATGTATCAATATTCATGACATTACATAACCTTTGTTTATTGTTATAAGAAGAGTTTATAAAATCAATAAAGTAAAATGACTTTATACCAAAATAAGGAATGTATTATCTAATGTTTTTTTATAGAGTATTTATTTGAACATTCAAGTTATTATTATTTTGCAACCAATGTACGATAGGAGTGATATATATAGATTCATTGTTTCATTTTTACACCATATATTCAAATTTATCAATCATATATTTCAACATATTCAAACCAAAAAACTCTTAGATGGTACAATATATATATGATGTGCGTAGATAAAAGTGTGGAGACAATATTACTAATTTATGCTTGCGATTTCTATAATTGAAAAGATGGTATGAATGAGTTATTAACTAAATTTTTTTGGAAAAGAAAATAAATTGTTAAAAATTGATTGTGATATCTTAAATATATGGGATGTGTTATTGTGTAATTATGTATGTTGAATACTTACATTGTTAGTTTTTGACTTATGATGAATTGTATTGGATGAAATTAAATTGTGTATGATGCAGTCATACAAAACGAGTTATATTATATAAGATCGACATATGTATTGTATAATTATGTTTGTTTGGACTTTTGAGTTAAATGATATATATTTTGTGATAGTAGTTGATAATAAAATTATGTATTCTTTATTTTGATATATTTATTTATTTATTTTTATAGATAAATCGAATGAAGCTCAAGTGCTCCTAAACATTTAACCATTTTAGGAAGACACAATGATATAGCTTGGACTTGTGCTGCATTGCTCATCAGTATAAAGAATCGTACTATTTGCTTATTTTTGTAACAAGCATTTGAAAGGTGGAGGAGTCACCGGATTACAAAAACATTTAGCTGGGGTTCAAAAAGATGTGAAACCCTATAAAAAAGTAATTCATGATGTGAAGTGGCATATGAAAAATTTTCTTGAAGAATATCAACAAGAGAAAGATAGAAGGGAGAGATTGCATTATGAAATTGGTATTGGAAGTTCATTTATTGGTGTTCATGATGATAGTGGAAATGTTAGCAGTGGTGGTGGTAGTGGTAGTGGTAGTGTTCCTTCCCTGCAAAATGTGAATGTTGCATCTGGACCTGATGTTAGGAAAAGAAGAAGGAACATGACGAATTTTTTTACACCACAAGCAGCTCATAAAGCTCATCCTTCAATTCGTAGTGCCATGCAATCGAGAGATGTGACTCATAATGTAGATATGACAATGGCTATATGGTAGTACGATATAGGTGCAACAATCAATGCTTGCCAGTCTTACTATTATCAACCTATAGTGGATGTTATAGTCTCTTACGGTCTAGGATACAAAACTCCTTCTATTCATAACTACAGAGGTAAACTTTTGATTTGCTTGATTTCTAAAATTAAAAGTTATTTGGAAGAAAGAAGAATGAATTGGTCTACTTATGGGTGTTTATTTATATGTGATGGTTGGACAAATAGGAGACATGAGCCTACTATTAATTTATGAGCCTATTATTAATTTTTTGGATTATTCTACAAAGCGCTCAATGTTTTTAAAGTCTATTGATGCATTTGGCCTTGTTAGGAAAACTGATACTTTATTTGAAATATTCGATGAAGTTGTGAATGAAGTAGGGCCAGAAAATATTATTCAATTCATTAACGACAATGATTCTGCTTATAAAGTGACAAGAAGAAGATTATAAAACAATTATAATTCTTTTTTTTTGACTTATTGTGCTGCACATTGCATTGACTTAATGTTGAAAAATATAGGGATGCTAGGTATTTTCCTATTAGTGATGAGTTTGTTTAGAATACTAAAAAGATGACCACGCTCATCTATAATCGTGTATGGGTCTTGAATTTATTGAGGAAGGATTTTACCAATGATAGTAATTTGTGTCGTACTATTGTTATAAGATTTACAATGAATTTCTTATTACTTCAATGTTTTGTTGTGATCAAGAAAGAGTTAAGATAGAGGTTCACTAGTAATAAGTGAGTTGCATCTCATCATACTAAGTCTAATATTGGATTGGAAGTTTCTAGAATTATACTTGAAGATATTAAATTTTGGTCCCAATGCCAATTTGTTATCCGTGTTTGTGAGCCTTTAATAAGGGTGCTTCGTTTAGTTGATAGTGATGAAAAGGCAATAATGAGTTTTTTTTTTAATTCTATGGGGAGGGTAAAGGAAGCAATCAAGACCAATCTAAAAAACAGGTCTTCTTTATACACACCTTATCTGCAGTCATCAATGACAGATGAGAAAGGAAACTTTACTCTCTGTTGTTTGCAAGGCAACTCTACTCTCTGTTGTTTGCGATTAGGGGAATGTTATTAGCTATTACAACAGTTGTTGCCCATGAGATGATGTCTGAGCTCACAAATGGAGTTTTATAAGCACTCTTTTAGGGATTTTAGAATTCTAAATGTTATTCGTCAAAGAGCAAAACTTTCTCCAGGTATATTTTTTCACTTTTGTTATTTATTAAAAATTAATTATCACTTTATTTTGTTTATAAAGCTACTTATGTTGTCTTACGACTTACAGTTTCTTGGTGGGACCAATTCAGAACTGGTGTTTCAGAATTACAAAGGTCCACAATTCAAATTCTAAGTCAATGTGTGAGTGAAATAGGCTATAAAAGGAACTAGAGCACATTTGAATTCATCCATTTCAAAAAAAGGAATAGATTAGAGCATAAGGGATTGAATGAATTGGTCTTCGTTTATTACAATTTAAAGCTTCGAGAAAGGTATGTTGTTATCATTATCAATTTAGATATAATTTCTTATAATTTTTAATAATTAATATTTATTGTTTACTAAGACTCTTAATAGGACAAGTGGTTTAATAAATCCAATTTGCATTGATAATGTCAATCTTTTGGAAGATTGGGTTTCTGACGAGCTGGGTTTGGTAGATGTGAGTGACTTGGAAGATAATCTTCGATAGAAAAGCATTGACATGTTATTCGGTGCATTGAATTTAAATGATGATAAGGATGAGGATCCTCTCAATCATGAGGATTTTGTACCAAATGATAATTGGGGTCAGTGCAATTAAAATGGGTGTCCTTCTGTAGACAATTGAATGAAGTTCTAAGTTTTTTTTTCTTCTCTTCTTTTAATTTTACTTATATTTGATGTATATGCTAAATTCTATATATATAATGTAGTTATAGATTTTTTTGTTTCAAGTTTCACTTCTTCTTGATTATTTCCTCATCATAAACTCTTGTTGTAAATTGTAATAATTAGAGAGTTAAGGATATAGAGAAGGATCTTCGAGAGAGCCGTCGTCATCTCTTCCCTAGAGGCGTCGTAGTTGTTTTCTCCTCTGCAACTAAACCCAGCATCGACTTTCAATTTTCACGGCCTGCATGGCCAAAGATCCCCCTGGGGGTCCCCACTGGACCCCCACAATCTTCTGCTAGCTTTTTCCAAAAACCTATCTCACCTATTGAGCCAAAATCCAATCTTATTAAGCAAGTCAAATTTGTCAATGTAGTTCCCATTCTTGAATATGAATTAGATAAATTTCAACAAATGATTGCACCACACAAATTGAACTTGGTTGGGAATTTCTCTTATGGACATCCGACGATGGAGGAGGTGCATAAGGAATTTGGAAAACTTGGTTTTAATGGATCATACACCATAGGGTTGATTAACCCTCGTCATATTTATATTCGTTTTGAGCTTGAGGCAGATTACTAATGGTGCTAGATTAAAACCTTATGGAACATTGCGGGATTTCCAATGAGGATTCTCAAGTGGAAGCTAGGCTTTAAATTTGAGGAGGATCCTCTGATTGTCCCAATTTGGGTATCACTTTTTGATTTACCCGTGGAGTTTATGATTCCTGAGGTGTTTTTTTCAATGGCTACGACCATAGGGCAACCATCGAAGGTCGACACACCTATGCTTAATCTCACACGACCTTCTGTGGCTCATTTTTGTGTTGAAGTTGATCTAACAAGAGAATTGCCGAAATCAGTCAAGGTAGGTATAAGAGGTAAGAAGCATGATCAAGTATTCACATATGAACATGTACCATCCTATTGTTTAAAGTGTCATAAAATTGGCCACAAGGAACTGGATTGTAGAATGGGGAAGTCCCCTCAATCGTTGAAGAAGGAAGAAGGTTGCAAAGAGAAGGATGATGTGAATAAAAAGGGCAAAGGACTCAAATGGCCTCCCCCAAAGGTGACGCGGAAGCTACATTTGGGTATGAAAAAAGGTAATGAAGAGCAGGAAAAATTAGGACATTCATATGATTCTTCCTTGGGATTAAGTGGCAAGGCAAAGGAGTCGAACTTAGCTACCATTCCAATGGAAAGCCCTAAAGTGGATCAAGTGGAAATTTTAGTTGATGATGTCTCCAAAGTCGCGGAGGTTGAGCATGCATGTGCTGGTATGGAAACCTTAAGGGAAGATGCTATAATACCCCCAGTTGCATTGTGCTCAGTGCTAAATTTAAATGTTGGACAGACTGAATTAAAGATCACAGAAGTTGTGGAAGAAGGCCCGGAGCAACTGGAAGCCATGACCATATTGAACACTCCTCATGTCCAACAGGTATGTAACGAACTATTGCAGGATGATGCTCCGCAACACGAAGAAGCTTCAGATCATTCAATGGTGTCTCTTGTGCCCTCCCGTCGTAGTAAAGATTCTCTGCAAGTGTCGCAGCTTGAGAATCGATTTAAAGTACTTCAAAATCTAGATACTTTGAATATAGATGACATGGAAAGAGCTGAGAATAGTTCAAATGAAATACTTGCTGAACCACTCACCCCACGACATGAGAATGCGCAGCCTTCTGATGACGGTGATATGAAGGAATTAGCACATGATGATGCATTATTAGGATTGACTTCTAATCCCGAGGCAATAATCTGTAACATTGGAGGAGGGGATAGTTTGTCTAAGGGTGAATACCCGCAGCTTACAGGTTCTGGTGAGGCCACGATGCAAAGAAAACGTGGATGAAAAACAAACGCTGAGAGGTTGCATGCGCAGGAGGGCTTGACTCTCAGGCGTTCATCCAGGTTATCCTAATACTTTTGGTCCTTTTTATTTTCTATGATTAATCAATTAATCTGGAATATTAGGGGCATTGCTAATGAAGCATCAAAGAGACGTTTAAAGAACCTAATTAGGGCTCACTCAATAACTTTTCTGGTTATTTTGGAACCTATGTCGGGGAGTAATGATCTTGATAGTATAAGGAGGGAGCTGCAATTTGATGTTAGTCTAAGATCTTGTTCCAACAAGATTTGGATTTTTTGTAATAGTGAATATAATGTGGTTTTGTTAGAAGAAATGGAATAGGTTGCACATATGCAAGTGAACCACCAAATCATATAAAGAAGTTTTCTTATCTCCATGGTCTGTGCCAAAAGCATGAGGACGAGGAGACACCCTCTATGGAATAATATGTTGCATTTTTGGGAACTATACCTGGGGCTTCCTTGGATGGTCAGAGGAGACTTTAATGCTATCTGAAACTTAGAGGAATACTCTGGAAGTTCGGTTCAGGATAGGGGGGCTATGGATGACTTCAATAATTGGATTGATTCTTGTGCACTTTCTGAATTACAAACTGTTAGGGATGAATTTACATAGGGAGGGACACGAAGCATTGGATGGGTGAGTAAGAAGCTGGATCGTATACTTTTCTCGCAGGAGTGGGTTGATTTATTTTCTGAGTCTTCTATTCAACACCTAAATCGAACTACTTTGGACCATTGTGCTCTCTTGCATCAACTTGGCCCCATTGTTGAAAGTAGACCAAAAGTTTTCCATTTTCAAAATATGTGGTTTCGAAGGCCAGAGGTGATGGAAGTGATTAAAAATTCTTAGGATTAGTCTATTCAAGGTTACGGCATGCATGCTTTTTCTTTGAAGTTGTGTCAATTGAAGGGGGTTCTGAAGGTTTGGAACAAAGAGACTTTTGGTGATGTTTTTTCAAATTTTAAAGCAGCAGAGGAGGAGGTCAAATTACTTGAAATCCAATATGATGCGTTGCCATCTGAACAACATCGAGAGGAGCTTCACCGTGATAGGGCATTCCTTTTGCAAAAACTCAAGGAGCGTATGATTTTTGGAGATAGAAAATGAAATTAAAATGGCTCAAGGAGGGCGATGCAAATACCGGGGTTTTCCATGCTACACTGGCGGAGAAGCGGTTAAGGTTGCATATTCAGAAAATACAATCTGATGATGGTACTTGATTGGTTAGATGTGATGAGATTGAAGTGGAGGCAGTGAGATTTTTTGAAACCTTGTTGAAACATGAACATGAGAATATTAGTGGGAATGTCCTAAGGGATTTCTTACAACACATTCCATCCTTGCTTACAGAGGAAGATCGAAGTGGGTTACTGCGTGACATTGATCTGGAAGAGATCCACCGAGTTGTACATGACTTGGATCCATCGAGTGCGCTGGGGTCGGATGGATTTGGAGATGAATTTTTTAGGAGGTGTTGGGATATAACATGTTCTGATCTATTAGGCACTTATAAGGAATTCATTATGAGAGTCCCGATTTTGAGAGCCATAGCTAGTACGCTAATTACCCTAATTCCGAACAAGGCTTCATACACAACCTTTTCGAATTTTAGACCAATTAGCCTTTGCAATTTTCTTAATAAGATCTTCACTAAGATCTTAACTGAGCGAATAAAAGGAGTACTCCATAAGTTAATTTCTGAGGAACAATCTGCCTTTCTTTCTGGCCATGATATTACTAATAATGTCTTGCTTACATAGGATCTTTGCCAGTTTTTGAATCAAAGGGCGGTAGGTGGGAATGTGGTACTGAAGCTTGACATGATGAAAGCTTTTGATAAGGTTTCTTGGGAATTTTTGGAGAAGTTATTGGAGGCGTTTGGCTTCCCCAGACCTTTCATTCGCATGGTAATGTCCATTTTAGAAAGTTCGTGGTTCTCAATCCTTGTCAATGGTTCTCCTTCTGGTTTTTTCAAAGCTTCGAGGGGTATAAAGTAAGGAGATCCGCTCTCTCCGTATTTGTTTCTTTTGGTCTCAGAAGCACTTACCTGTAGGTTAAAACACTTAATGGAACTATAGTTGGTGGCGCGATATGGCTCCCCCGCGGGTTCACAACCTGTTTCTCACTTGTGCTTTGCCGATGATTTAGTGATATTCACGAGAGGTTTGAGAAGATTGTTGCAGTATCTGAACGATTTTTTCAGAGGTTACGAAGAGGCAACTAGGTAGAAAATTAATCGGAGCAAAAGTACGTTCCTTGTTGCGACAAATTGCAAACTGCGCATAGTTCGTAATATTGTGGATATCCTGGGGATGCAGCGAGGTACTTTTCCTTTTACCTACCTTGGTTGCCGTATTTATATGGGTAGGAAAAAGGCTGATATTATTCAGTATTTACTTGACGCTTTAGAGAAAAGGTTGGGGATCTGGAAGAATAAACTATTGTCACAGGGCGTCGATTACTACTTATTAAACATGTACTCTCTGCGATACCTTTGCACATGTGGGTAGCTATTGACCCTCCAAAATTAGTGATTCGTGCTATGGAAACAAAATGTCAAAGATTTTTATGGGGTAGCTCTGATGGAGAGCAAAGACGGCATTGGAGATCGTGGGAAAACATTTCCAAAAAAGTAGAAGAAAACGGCCTGGGGCTCCATCAATTTGATGATATAATTGACGCATTCTCAGCTAAATTATGGTGGAAGGTGAAGCAGAGTGTCAATTTATGGTCGAGATTTATTCTTTCACTATCACCTCATTCATGGTCTAAAACAATGTGGAAGCAAGTAGAGTTGATTGATCTAAGGGCCTCAAAGATCGCAAAAGTCTTGGTTCGTCGAGGTGATAGATCCTTTTGGTATGATAATTGGTCACCTTTGGGAGTGATTTGGGATTTGCCACGCTCTGTTAGCCCTCCTTTTCGTGAACTTACCATTCGGCAGTTCTTTGAGCTTCGAAGGCAGTATGGCTCGGAGCTTTATTCTTACTTATGTGATACAACTGTTGAGATTTTAATTAGCTTGGAATTGGGGTTTGAGGATGGTGATGATTTGTTGTTTTGGCAGCCCACAAAAATGGTCAATTTATAATTAAATCGGCCTATGAAGCCTTGCGGAAACCCCAGCAACATCACGCCATATTGAGGAGTATATAGCATCACATAATCCCATTACGGATGTCCGTTTTTGTTTGGAGCATGTACAACCAATGTCTCCCTTTCCTAAAAATTCTGTGTAAGTTTGGCTTATTCTTATACCCTCACAATGTCCCTTGTGCTTTAACCATGATAAGACTATAGCTTATGTGTTTATGGGATGTCCGAAAGCCTTAGATATTTGGAGACACTTTGCCATGCTGTTGGATATACCATTTCTGCAACCAGCTAATATATGGAACTCAGTACGTGTGTGGTAAAGGATTAGGGGTTTTTCGTCTTCCCTAAAGGCCTTATATATGGCAACGCCCTTCTTCATTTTTTAGGAGCTATGGAAGAGTCGTAACAAGTTCCATCAGCAAGAAAAATGCTCGCTACCACATATCAAGCACACAATAACGGAACACTTGGAACGGATGTTGTGTGTGGGACATTTGAAAGCGAAGTCGGTGCAGGAATCACAACAAATTGAGTAGTTCTTTGGAGTTAAGATTTCGCATCAAGGCTCACGTTTGCTGTGATCCATTTATTGGCAATCTCAACCAAACCATGATTATGTTTTGAATACGGATGGGTCCACCTTGGGATCACCTGGCGCAACTAGTTATGGCTTTATTATACGTAATTTTGAAGGAGATTTCATCTATGGAGAGGCGGGATTCTTGGGTGTGGGACTTAGCTTTGGTGCGGAGGTGGCTGGAATTTTGAGAGGAGCGAGGAGGTGTGAAAATATGGGACTTCATGGTGGGCTAATACAAACTGACAATAGTGTTCTTGCCCAGCTCTTGCAACAACAAAAAACCTTCCCGTGGAGATATTTGTCTTAATTGTTAGAGATATCACTTATTATGTGTAGATGAAATTATAGCATTATTCATGTATTCCGAGAAACCAATGCTTTAACAGATTGTCTAGCACGCATTGGTTCTTCTGGATCATCTAGGTTTTTCCACGAGACTTCTTCTTTATCATCTAAAGCAAGTGATTCTCGATCAACAATCCTTTCCTTACTTGAGAGTTTCTTAGATGTTTTCCATTATTGGGTAAGTCTTAAGCACTGCCCTTGTACTCCTTTTTATTTTTTCACTATTAATAAATCGGGTTCCATCCCCGCCAGGTCCCGCCCTGGTTAATTAAAAAAAGGATACTAAAAACTTATTAATTAGTATTTTAGTACAGATAAGGAAATTTTTTAAAGATAATTTAAGGTGTTTTACATGGTGATATTTAAACTTTAAAGAAGTATATTGAAAGAAGGACTTATTAATTAATAATTTAGTATAGATCAGAAAATTTGTTTAGGATTATTTAAGAGTGTTTTAAGGCGTGGTATTTAAACTTTAAAGAAGTATGTTTAAAGAAGGAAACTAAAATTGTTATTAATTATTAATTATTAATTATTAATTTAGTATTGATAAGCAATTTTGTTTAAGATAATTTAATAGTATGTTAAAAAGTGATGTTTAAACTTTAAAGGAGTATGTTTAAAGAAGAAAACTAAAAAAGTTATTAATTAGTAATTTACTAATTTAGTATCAATAAATAATTTTATTTAGGATAATTTAAAAGTATGTTAAACAATGATGTTTAAACTTTAAAGAAGTATATTTAACGGACACTTAAAAAGTTATTAATTAGTAATTTAGCTTAAATAAATAACTTTGTATAGGATAATTATTGAGTGTCCTTCTTTGAACATACTAAACTTTTGACTTTTTAGATATATTCAGTCTTGGAAACTATTTCAATTTTTGTTTCCTATTTGAATTTTTTGTTTTTAATCCTTTTTAAACCTTTTTTATATTTCTTCTATGGCTAAAAGCCCAAATTGGGGCTTAATCTTTTTGCATTTGATCAATTTAGAACATTAACTCCAAACCAGCTCATTTAAGGGCTACCATTTCATGGGTCTGATCAATTAAAGACTTTTTTAGATGGAAAAACGGGGCACATTTACACGCACCGTTACATGTAGCCAACATGGCAGGATTACCCTTTGAAGACCTAAAAATTTTGCAAATTCATAAAGTAAAAATAGAGAAAGTAAACTTCGTAAAGTAAAAGAAAATTTACAGAAAACCCTAAATCCCAAAATCCCATTGTTGCTCCCCTCTTTAAGATTTTGATGCATCTTCACTGTCGACCATTTTAGTCAAGTCTTCATGCTTGGCTCGCACATCTTTAGCAAGGGTTTACAAAGGGTTGCCCTGGCCAGATTCGCGGTTGATCATTCGTTGAAGGGGTTGTATTGGTTGGTCTTCACCTTCCTCTTATCCGCGCTCCAGTCTTCATTGGAGGGGTTGTGTTACTTGGTTGACGAATCATCTCTTGAAACTAAAATAAGCCCTACAATTAAAGTATTAGCCATTAGACTTAAGAGCGGTAAACATTTGATTCAACAAGGTGTGAGGTTAGAGAAGTGTGAGGTTAGCATAGTCTAAGGAAGATAGTATGTTTGAGATGGGCAGAAGCAAACTAACATTAGTTTCATCTTCTACTGAAAATGATTAGTTGCAAAATGGGTAACTACTAAGACCAACTACTGTCCTTTGCTTTTAGTTCTGTTTCCCTTTACTTTACTAGTGAGAGTATTTGTCATATGAGTATGTATTTGTTTAATTACAACACTGATGTATTGTTTTTTTATTGTTGTTTGCAATACTCTTAGTATAATTGATGATAACATAAAGTTCTGATTTTGGTATTATATCTGAAAGACTCTAATTACTAGTAAATTAAAGTTGATGTAACAATTAAATTGAATAAGGATGGCATTTAAACATTGAGCCATAATAAACCATTAGAACTTCGTAAGTTGGTTGATGGAATTGTTATGAATATATTAAGCATCATGTTCTGTGCTAGGCTTGAAGTTTTAAGTTTCACTTCACTGTTTCCTTTCAACATTCTGATTGAATGTTTTCCTTTTCCTAGATTTAGTTTTTTCGATTTGGCAGAATGACATTTGATGAAGTAACTCTGCGGTTTAACCATATGGGATTTTTTGTTAATGTGTGTGACAATGTTATGTACAAGAATGGTATTGTGGATGAAATTAAATTTGATCCTGACTTACTGAGCTATTTTGAACTGCTTGATGTATGTAAAAGAAGTAGGTATAACAATGTGAAAAAGATAAATTTTCTTATTCCTGATTTTGAACTATCTAATGGTTTGAGAGTTGTATAAGATGATGCTAGTGTGTTAGATATGGTTAGTCAGATGATGGGTACAGGTGATATTAATATGTATATTGAACATGGTGTGGATACCCCAATTGAAGTGATTGGGGATGATTCTAATGGGGTTAATGAGGGTAATGTAGTTGAAGAAAATGGTGAGGATGTTAATAATGTAGTTGGAGGTAATGAAGGTAATGTAGACAATGTGCCAAATGTGGAGGATGAAAATGAAAATGATGCAGATATGGAGAATGAAGTTGATACAAACATGGAGGTTCAAGAGGATGAAGAAGATTTAGAGCCACCAGATGAAAGTAATGGTCCAAATGAAGATGTTGAAGATGAATTAGAGCAACGAGATGAAGGTAATTCTTTAGATGCAGATGTGGAAGAGGGTTTAGAGCAAGGAGATGAAGGTAACGGTCCGAATGAAGATAATGGACCAGATGAAGCTGATGCAAATGATGAAGATGAAGATGAAGATGAGGTAGTTTTGTCTGGATATTATGATAGAGATGAGTATGCAGAACTTGTTAGTGATGTAGATGAAATGGTAGATGATGCTACTAGGAGGAAAAGGAAATACCCTGTTTATGATGAAAGTGCAGCTGAGCCTTACATTGAATTAGGGATGATTTTTCTTAATCATTTGCAATTTAAGTGTGCAGTGAGTTTGTTGTCCATTAAAACAAAGAGGGTTGTCATGTTTACCAAAAATAAGCCCAAGTTTGTCCAAGGTAAATGTAGGACTGAGAACTGTCCTTGGTATATATATGGAGCATTTAATAGGAAGCTGCAATCATTTCAAGTTAGGAAATTCAGGAATAATCATGACTGTAATAGGGTATATACAAATCCTAGAATGAACACCAGCATCTTAGCTGACTTGTTAAAGGACAAGCTTAAAAGGGAGTCATTTATGAAGAACGATGATATAAAATTTAACGTTAAGGATTGTTTAGGTGTTGAAGTGTCCATGAGTATGGTGAGAAGAGCAACGAAAAAAATTGTAGACAATGTTATGATCAACATTTAAAAGGAGTTTAGGAAGCTTTGGTCTTATTTTGAAGTGATTAGGCAGACCAACCCAGGAAGCAATGTTACATTGACAGTGTCTCGACCAATTCCAACATCTCCACCTATATTTGAAAGAATGTACATATGCTTAGAAGTTATTAAACATGAGTTTAGGTATGGATGCAAGCATTTTCTTGGCCTAGATATATGTTGGCTAAAAACCAAAACTAAGGTGAACTTCTATATGCTATAGGAAGAGATGGAAACAATCAAATGTTTTATGTTGTTTGGGCTATGGTTGAAGTTAAGTCGACAGTCACATGAAAGTGATTCATTGAAAGGCTGAAAGAAGATTTACCTCACTTGAGCTCCGAAATTGGTTAGACTATAATGACTAACCAACAAAAGGTAAAAGTTTCACATCAAACTTGGAAGATCGAAAGATTGCTCTATTCTTGATTCTAAATAACACATTTCCTGCCTGGAGGTTAGGAGATCAGACGATTATAAAATGTTTCACATGTCAATAAAGCCAAAAGTACAAAGGACCTACCAATATAAAGAAAATCATAATTATGAATCAAGTGCGGATAATCCTGATCTATAATCCAATGACTCATCTTTCAAGCTCAAAACTGGCTGGATGAATATCTCTGACTTCCTTGTATCTGCACGTTAACCTTCCTTCCTGCAAAAGTTAAAACAAGTAGAGTAAAAGAAAGAAAGAGAGAGAGTGAAGGGTGTAGAGATGGGGGTGAGAGGAAAGATATCCGAGAACTAAGTTACGTACTTTCTCTTTCTTCTATCAAGTCCAGTGTTTCGCATATCGTTTTTTGCAAGACCAGATCCAGGGGGCATCCCATAGGGCATGGGAGAAAGGGCTTGGGGTGGAGCTGTTGTCATGGAAATGGCTGGAGGTACAGGGGGCACAGATTGAGCTGGAAGTGGAGGTGCCGCTGAGGTAGGAGGAGCAGCAACAGGTTCAGGAAGAGGTCTTGGCAAAATGTGCTTCAGTCGATTGTTTCTGTAGTTTTTCCAGAAAAAGAATTGTTGCCTATGTACCAACTCCTACATGCTCCAAGAACAGAAGAGTCAGTGCTGAAATTATTCATGTATAGCTATACACTGGATTTTGCATAAAGAGAAATATCCTTGGAACAACAAAAGATGGATATTCATTCACAAATTCATTACGACTCAGTAACTGAAAAAAGCTTCTTAGAACAGGTCAATTATTTGTATCCCGGATCATACAGCACAGAGAAACAAGCAGATTCTCAAACATCTAAGATGGATTCATTGCAGTGTCGGATGAAGAAGGAAGGAAAGGTGAATCAATTTCCCCCCTTGGAATCTTTTCTTTATCAATCCAGGATATTAAGCTACAAACCCTCAGTAATAGTAGTAAATATTTTCTGCAACTGAAAAGGTGTGATACTAAAAATCAAAACTTAGGGGATCTCAATAGATTTGAAAGGAGGATGAGATTGCAACCTGAAATTTTTATATGCTTAAAAGCTAGAGTTAAGAGGAAAACACGTGAACACCTGAAAAGCAGAAAAAGTTTACTAAATAAATATGAGAAAAAAACCTTGCTGTTAGGATGTGCCATTGCATTGCGGAAGTTTGCATTCTGGAGAAGTTCAAGGAAAAAAAGGCAATGTGGATACCTGAAATCATTCTAGATGATGAGCATGTAGATTAATATGAGTTGGAAGAATAGCATAGTTAATCCCCATCAAATTGGAAATCCTCATCATACAATGACTTTTTAAGAGATCAGCTTACATTATATATTTTATGTACTCTGGTCGTTGCCAGTACTGGAGGTATTTCAAGTAGCCAATAAATGCTTCATCTTCAAAATAGCGGTTCTGAGCTAAATCTACAGTTTAAAAATTCAGCAATCCAGCATCAGGCAATACACAAAATGGATAAAGACCAGAAGGTAAAAAATGACACCCAAGGCCTATAAGTAGAAAAGACATGAACACGAGTCAAGAACATAAAGGGAAATACGCAAGAAACAACTAACCAGATGAATAGCTACAGAAGAATCATCTAATGTTGTAAGTGGGAGCTTCATATGGATAAAGAATATACCAAACAACCAAAACTACTGTCCGTTGACAAAATAATGTTTCCGTAAAAGTAGAATGAGTATGACCTCAAGAAACAATTGGATCACCAGTTCTTGTCTTCTGAATCAATATTCATTTAGTTATCAACAACTAAACTTTCAAATAGAAATTACCAAGCGAACATTGGAATTTTGAACAAGAGGCACTTCAAAAAGTAATCCAGGATTCCGAACAAGACACAAGGTTGCACAATAGAACACACTCAGAAACATTACATAGGTCATAATATTCCTGGTGCAGGAAACATGAAGAAAGAACAAAACTCCAACATTTATCCTGAGCTTACAGTGAATGTAAGTAGGATTAGCCAGGCATTGAACAAACTCCAACTCCAGCAAAAACCGTTGTCGCCCATCATCTGGGTCTTTATACACATTTTTTGGCCTGTACAATACAGAAACCCCAAATGATAGAAGAATAGTGGAACCAATATTTGTTAGTAAAGCTGTTGTGAGCAAATGAGGAAGCACGTTGGAGCACAATTTCTTGCTTACAAAACAAGAATCTCAACAAAAGGAATCAAAACCCTAAAACAGGATCTTGCTCAAAAGCTCCATTCACTACCAAAACGAGGCTAAAGCAGTTAACACCCACGCACAACGCATTAAGCTACCTTTTTACCACAACCAAGTTGAAGGATTGAATTGTATGATAATCGAATCAAAAAATTCAAAACAAGTAGTGAAAATCAAGGAGAGGGATGTTTATAGGAACTTACGAGGATGAAGAATCAGGCGCATGATCGGTTTCAGTGGGAGGAGCCGCCATTGATCGAAACCTTTATTTAATCACGAGAAAAGCTAATAATCTAAAAAATCAGCATAAAACATGAAAGGCCAATGCCTTCATGATTGAAGAAATGCAAGACTCATAAAGAAATATACTAACCACCAGAAAAAGTTTCACTACGCCCGGGCCCGACCCGAACAGCCCGAATGTCTAACACAAACTATCAACTTCTCATGAACAAAAGTCGACAATTGAAGCACTTCACCGCTCACACAAATTCCTAAAAAATCTCAAACCCGAAAAGCGAATCAACGAACCATAAAATGAAGATCAATACGGTCACTGATTTTCCTCGTATAGATCTTTAAGTTCAGAACAAGGAAATAGACAAGAAATAGACATTGAAGACAAAGTTTACCTGGTGCAAGCTAAAAAGAGAAGAGATAAGAAGAGCAATAAACGATGGGGAAGGAGTAGGGAAGGCGGCAGAGAACCGCCTACGGAGAAAAGGAGAAGCACGGGAGAGTATGGTCTATAGTCGTCGGCTCAGGGTGGAGGGACAGAGATCGTCAGATGAGCTCTTTAGTGTCAACCATTAATTAATAAAACGATGACGTTTACCCTTTATTTATTTCAGCAATGTAAAACGACGCCGTTTAAGCATTTCATTTAAAATATTTTTAGTTGCTTACAAAAGATTATATAAATTAATGATAAAATTGAAAATATAGAGCACCACAAGTTAGAAAATTGAAAAGAAAAACAAAATAATATATAAGTAAATAAACTTTTTATTAAATTTGAAAGTTAAAATTGCGAAGGTTAATGCTATTATTAGGCTAACTAGTCCGAGATTGTCTTATCATAAAATCCAGATTGCGTGGTGTGCTCCATAAGAGAGGTAAGTGTAAGAATAATACCGACAGTGTCTTCAAGGCATCTTGTAGTCTTGCCGTAGCAGGAGAATTGACGAGGGATGATTGTGAGAATTTGAAGAAAGGTTTAGCTTTTCGTATTGATCATTGCACTCCTATAGTTTTATCGCTTTGGGGAGCTCTTAAATGGCAGGGATAAAAATTTTAGCCTGGCTCAGTCTGACTCTTTTTTGACCGAAATTAGCCAAGCAATAGGCGGACTACG
>JANIIA010000007.1:5060506-5072141 GCA_027478495.1 Erythroxylum alaternifolium | reverse complement strand
CTCACCCATACCATAGCCATGGCCACTCAGTAACTCTTGGTGATGTGTATTCCACTCGAGTCCGCAGATCTGCACAAAGTCATACTAACATTAGCATTCCAGAACCAATTTTAAAGTATTAAATTAGTTAGAAAAACCAGTTACAATCTGGACCACAAACTGGTGACCGCCTGATTTCCTTAAAATGGGTTCTTAAATAGATTTTCTTATTCAACTTGCCTGAGCACCAGTATCTACTCCACCAATGCATGTCCCTTTCCTTGTATTCCATATCTTAATACACCCATCGCTGGTGCCACCACCGGAGGCTAGTACATTAAATTGATAAGGGCACCACGCAAGGGCTTTGACTGCTGCAGAATGTCCGTTCAATTTATGCAGGAATTTGGATGAACTCATTTTAGATGCTTCCCATATGTATATAATGTTGTCATTTCCTCCACTTGCTAATACACTGCCTCCGCTTGACCATTTCAAGCCACATACTTCTTCGTTGTGTGCTTTAATGCGTACAGTCGCATTTTCATTTTGTCTAACTGTCAATGAGGGTAAAGAAGTTGAGGAACGGTAAAAGCAACAACATGAAGAGTAAATAGCAGTTTGTGACTCTAGGTACCATCATGATGGATCAAGAATTTGTCTTTGCTTCCTGAAGTTAGAGTCTGACCATTCCAGGAAATTGCTCCTACTCTTGCTTTATGACCTTTCAGGTCTCGAACCTGGAGAAATGACAAAGCTTGTTTTAACTCGTTCACCATATAAAATTCAAGAGAAACTCTTTTAACTCACACAGAAAAAACAGAGCCCTTACACATAAAGAAGTCTTAGCATCCCAAACCTGAAGTTTGGAATGCATGAAACCAACAGCTAGACTTGTACAATCTTCAGACCAGCACAAACTTGTTGGACGGTCAGTGTCATGCAGCAACTTCTGTACCGTACAGGATTCTGCGTTCCACAGGTACACTGCTGAGTTCAAGGCAACAGCAACGATGTTGTTTTTGCCCCAGTCCATGACTTTAGTGTAGAAATCATTACTAATGGCAGGCGCATCCAGAATCCTAGTTTCCTTCTGCAAGAGCCCTCCAAAATGTGCAAGAAAAATTAGAATAATTGGGGCAAGGGATAAGCAAGAATGAGGGAACTATGTTCTTCTCATTAATATCATATTTCTAATTAATATAATATCATACGGAGTCGTACCTTGGGCAACCGGCGAGGTTGATGTGGCTTGACTACATTACTCAATGCTTCTGAATCATCCTTTCGCATCTCATCGATATGGCGGATTGATTTTCTACTCGATTTTGGGCTACCTCTGAAAACCAACATCCTGAACGGTCTCCCTTCTGAGTCCATAGTCAAACAATCCATCAATCTTTGTCTGTATGCTTCCTGCACCGCAAAGATATACGAAACAAGAAACAAGAATCCCTAAGAAAGTTAATTCCTGAACCCCAAATCAAGAAACAAAAACCCATCTTCAAAAAATCCATAAACAACAGATGAAAACCGGAGCAAACGTACACCGAAGTTGGGATTCTGTGCTGCATTAATCCTGTTAGTCAACAGAGTGTGGGCTTGATCAAGATTCATCAAACTCCTATTGGGTATAAAACGATCCCCCTAAACAAAACGAAAAGGCAAGACACGTTCAGAAACAATCAAAACCTGACAAAAACTTGGATAAGAAGCAAGAAACTTTCAGGAAGAAGAAAAACAGAGTTTCTTTACAGGAAAGTCATATTGGGTTGGAGAGTCGTGAAGTCGCCTAGGAGAGTACCAATTTGAATCTACCAACAGTTCTCTCTTGCTTTGATCCATTCTGGGAATGAATCAAAGGGAAAAACTCCCCAGAAAGAATCTTGACTTTCCTTAAAGTTGTTTTATGATGAACCCTGAAAAGTGCCGTTAGAACTGGAGAAGTTACAGTTCTCGTCTCTTTTGTTCGTTGTTCTCGTTGGTTTGAAGGCGCCAACTTAAATAGTCGGGTTTTGCACAAGGGTCGGGCCGTCTCATTCTTTTCGGGTCACCGAATTCGATTTCTTTTGACTAAATTATCCTTCTGGACTTGGGAGTTGGGATTTCTATCTTCACAAGTTTTTCAAAGTTTATCAGGGAAAACAACTTTGAAAAATCCTCTTTTAGGATTTACATGGATTATATTATCAACATATATAATCAAATATAAATTTAAAATACAATGATTAAAAAATTGAACTGATTCGGTCAATTTAACTGTGAAAATATTGAATCATCTAACTTTCTGGTACAATGATTAAAAAATTGAACCGATTCGGTCGATTTAACTGTGAAAATATTGAATCGTCTAACTTTCTGGTTCGATTTAGTTTAATAACTCTTGTTGTTAAAATATGATCAATTTATTAATTAATCGGTTAATTTTTCATAAATTAATAAGTTTTTATAAACTAAAATTAATTAATTAATTTTTATTTAACAATCTCTTTTTTTAATTAAATTTCAAATTCTTCGATAAGTAAGGACAATTTCTTTCAATTATTTTTAAAATTTTTTAATTTTATTTAATTTTTAACCTGTTTTACATTGGTTTAATGTTGGTTGAACCGTTTAAATCTTAAACTTCTTATCTTACCGATTTAACTTTCGTTTCGATTTTTAAAACATCGTCTAAAATATAAATAAAAATGAAAGAGTCGTAAAATTAAAATTGATGAGTTGAATACATTTCTTAGACTCAAAATTTTAAGAGTGACGTAAATAATAAAATAAAGTAAAGTATATTTAAATTAATTCAAAAATTAATTCACAGTCATTGAATAGAAGTTTACAAATCAATCAATTATAACTTGTGTTATGGAAGATTACGATGCAAAGAAGTTAATCTTCTTACATAATATAAT
The DNA here is from genome assembly GCA_027478495.1 of Erythroxylum alaternifolium. Classification (NCBI taxonomy): domain Eukaryota; kingdom Viridiplantae; phylum Streptophyta; class Magnoliopsida; order Malpighiales; family Erythroxylaceae; genus Erythroxylum; species Erythroxylum alaternifolium. The sequence goes on along the minus strand of JANIIA010000007.1, from coordinate 5,069,256 downwards.
TGGTGACAAGTCTAAATTTAAGTTATTACAAAAGACCTCTAAGCATAAAAAATGATAATTGAAGGCTATATAATATAAATGAAAACAAAAGTTAATACAATGCTTGACTTTTTCCCTAATTTTTTATAACCTTTCAAGTTAATTAAATTAAGTCTGTATAAAAAATATTGATTTCTTTGCTTTATTAATTGGTTGATGTGACGATTTTGCAAGTTAATAATAACAACAACAACAACAACATTCAGTAAAAATCTCGCTGATACGTTAGATCTAGAAAGATCCAGTAATATGCAACTTTCCCTTTAACTAATAAAGAGGCTGTTTTCAAATGACAAATTCAATAATATGAGGGTGATATGACTAAATAAAAAAGTTGTGTAAAACAACAACAATGATCTTAGTAAAAGTTCCACTGATATATAGGATTGGAGAGATTAAGTAACAAGCAACATTACCCGTTTTTGAAATTGTGTAAAATAGACTATCCAAAAAATCAGTAAGGATTCAGAATGTTGAAGGTACAGATTCAACATTTTGATGGAAAGACATAGGCTGCTTGGTAATATTCAAACACATTGAAGTAATATTTTGAGTAATTTAAAATTATCCATATAACAGTCATGTTACTTGTACAGACAAAACCAACTAAATTATGTAAGGATTAAAATAAATAATATTAATTTGCAGTTTGGTTATAACTGTTGTAACCTCTTGTAATTTATGTCTCTTTCATAGATATGTGTATGAAGTGTGCAGGCCAAAAATTAAGCTTATTATAAGTCCTCACACAAGATTGTATGCTTTCCTATACATGAATGAAAGTTGTATTTCAATTATTTATGGAGTTTCTTTGCATACTTTGGAAAAATATTTTGTGGAAATGCCCACCAAATGTTTTAAAGAAAATCTTGGGTAAACACACATAAAGTGTGTTACAAACATTTTGGTAAAAAGTTATCGTTTTAAAAATCAGACCAAAATGAAATCTGATAAAACAAGACGTTTAAGGTTTAAGAAGTTTAGTTAGTATTAAACTGTTGTAAAATTGACTAATGATTAAATAAAATTAAAGAATATGATTGAAAAATATTGTCTTTGTCTGTTAAAAATTTTGAAGTTTGATTAAAAAAGATTATTAAATAAAAATTAATTGATTTATTTTAGTTTATAAGAACCTATTAATTTATAAAAATTAATAAATTAATTAACAAACTTATTAGTTTTTGATAATAAACGTTATTAACATAAATCGAATCGAAAGTTAAAAATCGAACAAAAAAATTTATGGTTAAACTGGTCAAATCGGTTAAGTATTTTAATCGTTCAAACTTAGTTTAAGAATTAAGTTGTGAAAATGGCAAAATTGAATATCAATATGTAACTTCAATTTACACTTTATAACAAATGGTTTTAGAGGCAAGGGAATTTCGATCAAAAATGGTGGAAGGCAACATGAAACGATAGCGAAAAGGTTAGCTCGATTGGTTTTAGAACAGGAAAGTTTTTTGATGATTGTTCAATTGGAAGTTGTCCTGAAAAGGGCTGGATAAAATTGTAAGAATGATGGAGGATGCCTTGCAATTTCTTCAAATTCATGTTGTCCAAGATGATGATGCAAACTAGTCAAGATTAGAAGTCTTCGAACTAATGCATTTTGATGGTTTTGAGATTCTAATACGCTGATTTACTTATTGAGATGCTTTTCCACTACACAATTATCATGTAAATTCTCTTGAAACTAAGCATTTTGATCATGCTGATTTCTTTTTTGACATTGAAACTTGAAAGCAACTATGAAGATTTAATCACACAGTAAATATTGAAGAACAGGACAGTTAATAGGTTGAGTAATGCCAAGCACCAAATCAAGCAAATGGGGGCATATTACTGGCTCTACATGATCTTCTAATCTCTCCTTGTGTGCCAGTGAGAACTCCCATAGTTCCCAATCTGACCATAGCGGCACCAAACCTGATGGGAAAATCCAATGCAGTTGCCAGCTCCGCAACTATAGGCCTTGTAGCAGGATCTGTTCCAAGCTCTTGGTCAATTTGGAGAATGCCCCTGTGTAGCATTACATTCTGATAGTACGAGATGTCCACCATCAATGGACTAAATGGGTTCTGGTCTAGATTGACCGTGCTGTCTGATGGTACATCTTTTGGACACCTTAGTCTCAGTATATTTGCTAGCACGGGTTCCATTGCAGGGTCTGGTCTGCCAGTGCCTTGAAAGTTGTAGAGACGGTTCTTGATGAATGAACAGTGTGCGACTCCAACAGAGTGAGCACCTACATAGCAAATTGTATGAGAAAATGGTCAGTTTCTTTTCAGGTTATGTTACATTCTAAGCAAAGCTGAAACTACTAAAAGTTTCAAGTACCCATAAGAAGCACCATGTCTGTAACGCTGAGACCTTTATCAGCAAATGCTGCAATCGCTTGAGACACTGAAATTGAAGGGCCTAAGAGACTTATATTCTGAGCCTGAGAGACCAAACCATCTCTTCTTCCTGTTGGAACATTGTATCTTCCTCCACCACTCTGCAAGTAAGTGCATATCATTACCGGAACTTATCTCGGATGCGGACACACTGATGCTTAAGTTAGTGACGAGTATCTGGAACATAAGTACGAGTTTTTGACTTAAAAGAGAAAGACATACCAAGAAGACAGCATCTCTAGTAGCAAGTGCAATGAGATCAGCACAAGAGACCACACCAGGGCATGCTTCTTCAACTGCAGCCTTTATTAAGTCTATAAGGTCATAACCTCGAACGCTTGCATTTGGTAATGCTGTTTTCTCACTGTTGATCCCATCTATCAGTATTGATGCATCACACCCCTTTCTCATCGTTATTTACACAATGAAATCGTTAGTTAACCAGCAATTTCATCTAACAGTAAGCTCTTATGGTTAATTCATCAACTTAAAGTTCTGCAATAATGAAGGAGAACATGTTTTACTGAAGAGAGCTTATTTTTAGTGTTTATTACTTCTAATACACCAGAATATTAGCTCATGCATCTTAACAACTACCACCTACCTTTTTAATGGTTAAAAATAAATAGAGGGTACATGCTTGAACCTTGAGATAAGTTCATACAAAGCTTGCTTACCAACCAAATCATCATCCATGCTTCTTGTTGCTGCATGGATATGTTTAATGATTTTAAGTGAACTTAGAAGGGATTAGCATGTTAAAAACTGATGATTAATTGTTCTGAGATGATTAATAATAACCAGAGATATGTAAGCATACATTGACGAAGCAATCATGGAACTGCAAGCGTAAAAGAGCTGCCACAATTGAACGATCCCTGAAGAAACGTGCACTGACAATACCAGCTACTATGGCTTCAACATCAACGAACCCACATTTGCCTCTGTAAAACCCGACTTGAAGCTCTCCTGACAAAGTCCCTGCCAGGTTTCCAACAACTACACCAAGAACTAACATAATCGGAATCTTTGCCTCGACCATCATTTTGCTTTGTCATCTATTTATGACTCTAAAAACATTGATTGAAAAGAAGAAAATGGAAAGAGGAAAGGACGAGAAAGGCTTGTTCTTTGGGGCTGAACAAGAGGCAACTACAACTTTCTTTACAAAAATGACGAGGATGAGTAGGAACCAGAAAATGTTAAATTAAACTTTGTTTTACTATGGCCTTTCTTAAATATAGGCTGACGAGTCTTGAACATGCATCAGGTATTTCCTAGTATTCTTCGGTGCTCTTGTTGCTGCTCTTGGAAACATTTAACGTTTGTTAATCCGTATTTCGGTGCTAATCACAGGAACAGACGATAAGAGTTAATTAAAAGCCGTTTAGTTCTTCTTTTTATTTCTTATTTTTTTACTAAATTTAAACACAAGAACTGAAAACTAAAAAGGACCTAGGCTATTTATTAGTGTCACTAGTCTTCGTATATCCATGCATTGCATGATACTGACAAAGTGCTGAGTCGATCACTGTCAGAGGATGCTCAAAAGTTTTCATTATTAGCTAACTTCCTCAAACAAAAATTTCGAGCATCATCTAATTCTACTGCTGAAATAGAACAGGGCATTTCTGTAACAGTTCTACAAAATTGAGACACACCATTGGATTTGCAGTCTATAGACCTCTGGATTGAACTTGCCATATAGGTATAAGACAGAAAATATAGGTTCTTTGGCGGAAGTCTTACACCCAATGCAAATCCTTGGCCAAAAATTATCCTATAATTCTACCAACTTCTGTTTCAGGACTCGGGAGTTCACTGTACAAAATTCATAAATTAAAAGGTTGAGAAAAGGAAACTGAAGTTAAAATATTACGACCAACCATGGAAGTCCCCCACAACTTGCGGACTCTGGTATTTGGGTTGCTAAAGATACTACACTTGAACTCAAATGACATTACTGTTTGTGGCCTTGGCATAACGATATAGATCATAGGCTGAGCTCCGATTAGAAGCAGCAGTGACTGCAGAATTCGGTGGAACCAAAAAACCGTCTATTGATGGTGATGCTTCATGCAAGCCAGACACAGGTTGCCTGATGAAGCCCTGCCTGATCGATCTTTCATTGAAGGGAGTGTTTTCGATCTCGGTCCATCCATATGACTGAGCATGGTTTACAACCCTTTGACCATCCCTATCAATCAATGTCTCCCTGTGAACACCAGGAATTGAACCTGCAGATGAAACATCATAAACACCTTGTAGCCCAACTCCATTGGCATACACGGGGCCTCCTGTCATTGTTCCAAGAACGTTTTCAGGCAAATAGCCTGTGTCAGACGCATTTGGTACAGTTGTGGCATAAGAATAACTGTTGACATGACCAGAGAATCCACCATCCAGTAAGTTAGTTCGCAGTGAACCATTATACAAGTCCTCCACATGAACAGCAGCCCTTTGCTCGTGCAACCCAACAACTGGGGCGGAGATCATGGTTGACCGTTTTTCTGAAAATCGTGGACGCTTTGTTTCTTGATTCATCAAATTCCTTGACAACTCACCCTCCTCTGCTTTTCTTTTCTGCATTTTCCAATCATCTATTTGTTTAGCGAGGTCACTAATATCTTTCTCCAATTTCATTGCCTTTAACTCTACTTCTGGGATAACCTCTGCAACATCCATCTTGCGATCTTTGAGGAACTTTATTACGGATTTAAGAGCAGACAAATGCTTTTCATTTACTTCTTTCTGTGAAAGGTCATCATGAAACTGCACCATTAGCATAACTAGTAGTCATAAGTTGCAGAAAAAATATAGACAAATTAATCCATACCAGCAAGAACAGTGAATGATTAACTTCTTTTCTTTTTCTCTTCAACCATTCCTCCTTATCCCGTAAGAATGACGTCAAAAGTTTCTTAGGTGGAAACTTGTCATCAATTCCCAAAATACTAGCTATATCAACAGCTTCAATTTTCATTCCACTCTTCATCCTTCCCTCTATGATGTCTGTAAAATCAGAAGCTCATTGAATAAGGTAATCCAAGACTCTGCCCAATGTCGCACGTTTGCATTTGACAACGCAAACAATTTCACGAAAAAAAATATAAAATGCTCAGAACTTCTTGTACGGAGGTTATGTTGATGGGCTTTGAGGTTTTTCAAGCCTTTTGGTAGCCACTAATTTCAGAAAGGCAAAATTTGTAGAAATTTGATATAGTAGCAAAAAGCAAAGGAGACTGAAAGAGAAGCTAAGTAATGTTGTGTATGCAGACTTGACTCACAAAATTCTTTTAACATAGGCAGATCTGTGCTCTATACAAAGATTGTACAGCAGTAACAATTAATCATGCATAGCCTCTGTTTAGAGACTGATTTCCTGGTAATTTGAAACCATTAAAGAAACCACATTTAATGATGTTTGACCGGTCCACACATGAGATATCGAACTGTGTGGTCATCAAAAGCCAAATTTATCATTTTAGGAGTAAACTTCGTTGATCGATATAAATTGACACGACAAAACTCAGACACGTGCAATCAGACAATAGTCTCCCTAACAAACTCAGTGCTGAGCAGACACGTGCAAACTAATAGACATATATAAACAAAAATTACAAACTTAATGGCCAACAGGCACGTGCAAAATGATATCGACACACATAAACAAAAATCCTCATTAAACATGTTAAAAAAGGAAAAAGCAGTCTTGAAATTGAAACAAATGTCAAATGATGAGTGATTGAATAACTTATCGCAGCCACTAATTACTTTTCCCGGCGTTAACCCAATGATTGGGCTGTTGAGAATGAATATGGCATGAAGAATGATCATCATAAATATCTCAAAGCTGTGAGAGAAACTCACAATCATTGTTTATCATAATTAATGGGATAGAATAATATCTCTCCATCAATATTTGATGGACGAGGAGAATGCTACTGTTTCCTATCCGCTTACCTATAAAACAGTTAGTGGAATTTTTATCTATTTTTTTAATAGATTACGTACAATAAAATAATACGCATGAAAAATGTCAAAAGCCTCTGAACCATATGCAAAAACGAATATAATGCAAATATAACTATAGCAGTGCATATATAGTCTAGCCAGTGAAGTTTCAAGTTGCTGATACTCAACAACATCGATAAGCTCAAACTCCTCTCAAGTTGGTACATTAATGACTAAGATTTCTAGACATCCAGAAGAAAAACAAAAGTGAGCAAGAAGAACAAAGAGTAGCCTAGGCACTCCACTCCATGATGCACGAAGAATTGGTGCACAAGACAAGAACCAAATACCACGAGAAGGTTAACAACTAGATAGCTAAAGTTAACATACAAAACTCTCTCCAGGAACTTTCTAGCCTCCTGATCCAGAGCCATATTTTAATTTCCTCCAAGATTTTATTTTTTGATTCTCCATATTCTCACACAACTCGAGATGCCCGAATTCCGATTCACTTCAGCATAAAAGTGGCCGAAAAAAATCAATCAAAACAACAGAAGCTATATATAATAGGAGAATTTCACCAAATTAGGATTATATAACAGAATTAAGGATATGTTAAACTGAACAATGAACCCAAAAAATGATAATGAAACCACTATAAACATTAAAAAAGAACACCTAGATGTAAAGACAATAACTTCAAACTCAGAACTGTGTGCAAGACGGCAAATTTATCAGCGTTAGCAAAAAATCACCTGAAATCCTCGAAACAAGAGCCCGAGACCTGCGAAGAGCCGGTGCAATCTCCCTTGAATTACAAGACACAACCAAATCCCAAACATCATCATTCTTAAAACCATTCGGAATCCCATATCCACTAACAAGAAGAAGCAAACCTCTGGCGTCAATTTCGGTCGCTCTACTCAAACCACCCTCAGCAACAAGCCTCTTTTTCCAACCAATCGCAGCCTGCTCAGCCTCATGGCTCACAGCACCCTCCACTTTAACTTCACCGTCAATCAAAAGCAAAAATTCCAACACCAAAACACAAGCTTCTCTTCCCGTAACCATAGGAGAGTCTTTATTGGTATAGGCTTTACTTCCTTGCAAGAAGAACCTACCAATACAGTCCAACACTAGTTTCGCCGGATTCGGCGAGCGTTTAAGTGCCAAAGGGACTTCTTCACGAAGCTTAGGAACATTAGACAAATGGGCAGTGATGTATCTCCGAAGCCCTCGTCCCAACATGGTCTCGCAGAGAACCAAAAGCTCCGATTTTTCCGGATAACTCGTCGCTGGGATGTCTGTTTCGGTCGGATTTTCCCTCTCCAACAATGCCTCAGTTTGAGGTTGTTCTTTTCTCTGTTCTTCGTCATTAGTGGACCGGAAAGCGAGGTTCTTGGAACGAGCTTCGATAGCAGTTGCAATGAAATCGAGGTGCTTCTGCAATTCATCGAATTTGCTCTTGAACGCGTTAATAGCAGCGGAGAGATTCGCCAGTCCATCAATTGATTCGAAAAGGTCGTTCCCATGATGTTGAGGCTGAGACTGAACGATAATTGGGAGGTCGTGTGGTTTGGTTTTGACGACTGGCTGTGGACCCGAAAGCTGGGTCGGTGAGAGAGATTCGGGTTTAACAGAGGAAAAGCAGATGCGGTTGTTGTTGTTGGGCATAGGAGGGTTGTCCATGGCGGCGACTGGCGGAGTCTACGGCAGTGTTTCACCAGAGAGAAGCCCTAATTTGAACGAGATTTTAGCCGGACGACAGGTGTTTGTGAAGTACGACGTGTATGCGGTTTGGCTCGCGTGAACTACGAGATTTGATGTAAAGTGCCAGGAGAAGGATTTTGGGAATTAAATATAGAATATTGCGATTTATTAGGATATATGTTATATTTTGACCTGTTTTTAATAAATATTCAACATTATTGGATAATTTTAAAATAATGACAATACAAATAGAAATAATGGTTAAATTCATTATAGTATATGATAGGGGTGATAATTGGTCCATACTAAGGTGTTTTCAATTGGGCCTAGGTCGAGTTGCTTAGGCCCAGATCGATATGATAATCAAATCTTTTAAACAAAACAATATTATTTTAGATTTTTAATTTAAAAAAATTTATGGTGTCATCGTCAAGTGTATCACTTTAAAATACAATATGGAAAATATATTTGTTCTTGGTCGGGTCGGTCGTGCTGGGCCCGAGCCCAGTCGTAGTGACCCACAGGCCGATCGGTCCAATCTTCAAATATCAGTCTCATACCTATTGGTCATTCCAGGCCCAGAACCAGTCCGCGTTCTCCTTGGCCCATTCGCAGGCAAGAGACTCCCATGCATACGTAAAGACT
>JANIIA010000007.1:5023777-5051281 GCA_027478495.1 Erythroxylum alaternifolium | reverse complement strand
AGTTCGAAATTTGGCAGCCTCAGGATTTTCCTACAATAATATTGTTTAAGTTATAAAACTATCAAGTAACATTAGAATATTATAAATCTAAAGTTTAAATGCTTACCTTCAATTTCTTTTCCCACCATTCGTCACTTGCATCAATATTTTGATTAATAGGATCCCATCCTAGTCCAGTTTCCTTGCCCACTAAATTTGTTCAAAGCTGCCAATCCTTTTTTAATTTATTCTTAAATTGTTTGTATTCATAGTTATTCTTAATTTCATAAGCAAACTTTGAAATTATATTTTTCCATCTAATCTTGTTAAAGTGACCATTTGGTCGATTTCTATCTAATGTTTCTTCCACAAAAATTTTGATTAAAATTTCAAGAGTTCTATCATTCCACTTCGCTTTAACCCTTTTTTTCAATTTATCCCCACCTTAAATATCTTTACTTGGTATTGACATTTTCTATGAACAACAAAATCCTCACTGCATATAACAATGAATTTAACAAGTATAAGAAGATATTAAAGCATAAGCAAAATGACATAGACAAAAGCATTAAATCTTTTGTGAACTCAGCATTAAAAGCATAACAACGACTATGGAAGTTTATGAATGTACAGATGAGAAATGGAAAATTCATGAATTTGTTAAGGTACATAATCATGAATTTGTTAAGGTACATAATCATGAATTTGTTAAGTTGCATATTATCCAGTAACTACATTATACATGCATAAGTTATGATCTTTTTTTAGTTTTTTGTTGTAATCTACAAGTGACAATAAACAAGTTATAGAAACAACACGAGTTAATGAATTAAATTATTCAATCTCGAACTTTTTATGCAATATCTTCAGATGCAAAACAAGAATGTGAAGTATTTCAACAGCCAGATTAAAGCTTTTATGATTCAATTTGTAAAGACTCCTTGAATGTTTAGGGGGGAAAAAAGAGTAACTACTATTTCAGAGGCTGAAGGAGATACCATGAGAATGTTAAATAGGATATTCCTTGAACTAAAAATGTTAAAGGAGCACATTCCTGAAACTTTTGTACTGTCTTAAAACACCACAGTTTGCTAAATTTCATGTTCTATATCTATGGAACAGGTTTCAAATTGCTCTATTCATAAAGATGCAATCATCTTGTTTGCAAATTTGTCCATGGACAAAATTGATAACATCACAACTAGCGCAAACTATGTATTTAATAAGATATTCCCTCACCAACAAGCTGCATAAAACTTGAACAAAGAAAGGGAAATATTTTCTTCAGCTGAAGATGGTTCATCATTGCAAGTAGGCCAAAATTTATCAACTAAAGCAATCATCAACAAAGTATTTTGAAAATTGAAGCCATGGAAAGTTGATCATATGTAGACAAATAAAGCTAACAAATGATAATTCAATTCACCATACTAACATTCTAATTTTCATCATCATTGTCATGCCTAATTGCATAGGAATTTCGAGAACATAAAAGTGTCACCTTTAAGAGAACACCAATAAATTCAAAATGTCACCAAACAGAAACAAAGTCATCCTATTTAACGCTGACGACGTCTGCGTGTCGTTTGCGTCGCAAACGTGATTGACCTAGACGTCGATCACGTCTATGTTAACGCAGACGAACAACTTTGTCTGCGACTAACGCAGAGACACAGTTGTCGTCTGTGTTGCGTCTGCATTGAACGCAGATGTTTCAACACAGACGAGGGAAAATAACAAGAAGATAACAATTGGACAAATCCTAGAAAAAAGCATATCAAATAAAAAAACTAACCAGTGAGTTGAAAACGATGAGTTCTTGCTGCGGAGAAGATAAGCTTTTGTGAAGAGAACGAAACCAAAGAAACAGAGAAAAGGAATTTTTAAATTTTGATATAAACGTAAGTGATGTAAATTTGACTTCTCGAAAAAGTTAAAATTTGCTTTTTAAAAAGCTCAAAATTTAAGTTTTTAAAAAAGTTGTATTTTAACTTTTATAAAAACTATTTCTACTCTAAAAGTACTTTTGAAATTTACAAAATTTTTTTTAAAATAACTTTTACCATAAAAATTGGTGCTTTTTTTTACCAAAAGTTAAACTAAATGCAGTCTTAATCTAAACCCTGCTTAAGAAGACTACGGAGTATGGAGTATGGAGTGTGGACAGGAAAGTAAGAAGAAGCTTCCATTGATGGGACGTTTTCCTTGCATTGTGTGGTGTAATGACGTCCTGTTCTTCTAATTTTCTTTCGTTTGAAATTGCAAATCCAATCAGGAGAGGAAACGTAGTTACCGTATAGTGACCACCACCTTTCTGTAAGCAATAAATCCTCCTTAACTTCCTTCCTTCTTTGCAAATTTTGTCAGCGTAGACTAATGGAGTCCATATACTTGATCATGGTAATCTCTCTCGCAGTCCCACTTCTTCTCAAACACTTCTTAAATTATAGGAGAACAAACCAAACACTCCCTCCAGGTCCTCCTACTTTCCCCATCATCGGCAATTTCCTATGGATTGGCAAATCATTGGCCCAACTGTTGCCTATCATTCGCAATTTGCATGCAGAATACGGCCCCATGATCACTCTCCATATCGGTTACCGTCCGGCGATATTTATCGCCGACCGGTCTTTAGCTCACCAGGCTTTGGTCCAAAACGGAGCAGTTTTCGCTGATCGACCGAAAGCTGTTGCCACACGCAATATCTTCACTAGCGACCAACGTATCATCAGTTCTGCTCATTACGGACCTACTTGGCGCATCCTCCGTCGAAATCTCACCTCCGAAATTCTCCATCCTTCTCGGGTTAAGTCCTACTCTCATGCCCGTAATTGGGTTCTGCAAATTCTTCGAAATCGCCTCGTCTCTGTGTCGAAATCTGGAAGTCCTGTTAGGGCTTTGGAAGAGTTTCAGTACGCTATGTTCTGTTTGCTGGTCTTCATGTGTTTCGGCGATAAACTTGATCAGAGTCAAGTCAAGGAAATTGAAAAAGTAGGGCGTGCTATGCTGATGAGTGTAAGCAACTCCAATGCACTGAATTTCTGGCCGAGAGTGACGAAAATCGTGTTCCGCAGAAGATGGGAAGAATTGCTGCAGTTGCGGAGAGACCAAGAAGATGTTTTGATTCCTCTAATAAGAGCAAGGAAGAAGATTAACGAAGTGAGAAAACAAAATAAGGTCAAGGAAGACTGCCAAAAGGAAAAGGACGAGCATGCTTTGTGCTACGTTGACACTTTGTTCGATCTGCAACTCCCGGACGAGAAAAGGAAGCTTACAGAAGACGAAATGGTTTCTCTATGCAATGAATTCCTCAACGCCGGTACGGATTCTACATCCACGGCGTTGGAGTGGATCATGGCAAATTTGGTTAAATACCCACATATCCAAGAGAAGCTTTTCATAGAAATGAAAACGAGAATGGGAGATGAAAAAGCAGAAGAGGTAAAAGAAGAGGATTTGGAGAGGATGCCATATCTAAAAGCAATCGTTTTGGAAGGTTTAAGACGACACCCACCTGGACATGTGGTGTTACCGCATGCAGTGACTGAAAATATGAATTTGGGCGGTTATATAATACCCAAGAATGGGATAATCAATTTCATGGTAGCTGATATGGGATTGGATCCAAAGGTCTGGGAAGATCCAATGGCATTCAAACCAGAAAGATTTGAAGGGGAAATGGTGGACATCACCGGAAGTAAAGAGATAAAGATGATGCCTTTTGGGGTTGGTAGGAGGATTTGCCCAGGCTATGGCTTGGCAATTCTTCATTTGGAATACTTTGTGGCCAATTTGGTTTGGACATTTGAGTGGAAAGCTGTGGATGGAGAAGATGTAGAGCTGTCTGAGAAGCAATGTTTCACTATTGTAATGAAAAAACCACTCCAAGCTAATCTGTTTCCCAGGGTAAGGAAGTGAGGAACTGGTGTGTATGATCCTATAATAATTATGGCCTGTTTTACACTTGGCTGATAGCTCATTCTATCGGGATCAGCTGATAGTCGGTTGTAACAGTGTTATTTATTTATGGATGTTGTTAAAATTAGTTGATTAGCATTATTTGATTATGTGTAAAATATTTACGAAGATGACTTTAAAAAAAGATTTATAAAGGTATAAGTATAATATTTTAGTATTTTTTAATATTTTAATCCTATAATAATTATGGCCTGTTTTACAATTGACTGATAGCTCACTCTATCGGGATTAGTTAATAGTTGATTGAATTAGTAATATTTATTTATAAATGTTGGGTAAAATTAGTTGATTAGTATTAGTTGATTATGTGTAAAATATTTATGAGGCATGACTTTAAAAAAAGATTTATAAAGATATAAGTATTATATTTTAGTATATTTTAATTTTTTTTAAAAATTAGATTTTATATATTTAATTTCATAAAAATTAAGTTTATAACTTTAATAAAAATATATTATTATTATTATTATTATTATTATTATTATTATTATTAGTACTACTTATTTTTTATTATATAATAAAAGATGATAGCTTGAAAAATTTGTAATAACATTTGAGTACAATAGTCTTTTTTTCTTTTAATTTCTCATACTTTAGAGCAAAATATTCCTCATAAAAGTATTTTTAAAAATAACAGATTGAGTTCAATCCGTCAACTTAATCAGTTGATTACTAAACATGATTGTCAATGATTTGCATTATCACATAGTTAAATACCTCTCAATCTACCAAAAAGTATATGATAAGTTATTTGCCAAATAAGGTCACACTAATTAAAAAAATACAAACTTAATTCATTTGTATAACCTTAAATCATATTTATTTTTGCTTTATTCGTTATTTAATTTGCTACCAATATAATAATGGATGTATTTTTTTATTATCGGTATTTGGGTGACATGAGTAGCAGAAAATGTGAAACTACTCTTATTATTATTTAGGCGACCTTATGGTAATCAATTAGAGAATTATGTGACTATTTAAATAGCAATTTAGTATATGCCAGAATAGGTACTTGAAGTCAACAGGCCAGGCTAGGTCGACTCTGCCTCGAGTTGGGCTTGAGCTCAGGCTCGGATTACTCAGGTCGCACTGCCTCTGGCTCGAATCGTTACAACAGCAGTAGGGCCAAAAAGGGGCTTAGGCTCGGGATGCCCAGGCTCGGTCCGGCCCAGGCATAATTTAAGGGCTTGATTGCGCCGACTTATTAGGAACTTACCAAAGTATCGGGATTGAAATATCTACTTTTTCTCTATACTGTAGCGAAATCCAGTCGCTTCACGTTTGACCATTTCTACAGATATTTAATGAAATTGTCCTGGCAGGAAAAACTCTGAGCGACCTTTTCGGTCCCCAACTAAACTACTTTTGTACATATTTTGTTCTCATCCCAGCATTCTAGGCAAATTGAGTTTGAGTCCATTAAACATCTACGATTAGGAAGACCACCTTGTACCTCATCTTGTTTTTCTTGTTTGGACCTGTCAACTATTGTTGCATGCAGGTCAAACATTAATGGTAGGAAAACAAGAGATCGAATCCTTTCTGTCCAATATTACTCTGTCCAACCCGATGCTCAAAACAAGTTCAAATCTTCAGTTCAATATTACTCTGTCCAACCTCGTTTTGAGCATTATACAAGATTGGACATCTTAATATTGGACAGAAATAATACTTTTGTCCTTTTGAAGGACAACAATTGCCTCCGTCGTCGTGTTCTTAACTTAAAATTGAGGACACCTCCAAGAAGTTTGGAGTCAAAACTTGATCCATGAAGAGTACCAAGGTTTTGGATGGTAGTTTTACCAATAATCCTTGCAAGAGCAAACACCACCCTCAAAGTGATGAAATCGATTTGTATCTCTCACAATAATCTTCCTACCATAAATGCTTGAAATAAACTTCAAAGCTGAGTGACAATCATAGCAAACACGAAGGTTCTTCGTCACTCGGATGGTCATTCCTGGATCGATAATCATAATCCCAAAAGCCACAGCCAGCTTCTCACTATGATACTTTAAGATGTGCTCTTTGTCTTCTTCTTCCACATCATGAAGAGCACATGACAAGTTTGGTACATGCCCAGCCATCCTCAGCTCCACTGCTAAGCTCTCTGACTTTCTGTACACCTCTTGCCAGTATGGATTTTCTCGATCCCCTGTATGGAATCCGTAAAATTCTTTGCCATGATTAATAACACTAAAAGCAGCAGGTTTCTTCAATCCCTTATTCTTCAAGACCTGTCTCAGCATCCCAACTTCTTGCCATTTGTTAGATGCTGCATATATATTTGACATCAGAATATAGTATCCGGTAACGTCTGGCTGAAGGTGGAACAGATTGCTCGCGGCAATTTCCCCTAATTCTGTGTTACCATGGATTTTGCAAGCTAAAAGCAATGCGCCCCACACTGCATCACTTGGAGGTGATGGCATTTCTTTGATAATATCAAACGCTTCTTCCAGAAACCCAGCTCGACCAAGCATATCAACCATGCAGGCGTAATGTTTATCCTCTAGTGTAACAGACCATTTTTTCATGTCTGCAAAACACTTCTTACCTTCATCAATAAGGCCAGCATGGCTACAAGCAGATAGAATAGATGTGAAGGTAATGTGGTTTGGTTCAACTCCTTCCTCTTGCATTCTTGAGAAGAGCTCCAGCGCCTGTCTTCCATGTCCGTGCATGCCATAGCCTGAAATCATTACATTCCATGAACTAACATCCCTTTCAATATGTTTACTGTTGAACATATCAACAGCAGTTTCCAAGTCTCCACACTTCGCGTACATGTCCATTAATGCATTCCAAAGATTCATGTCTATCTCGATTTTGCTATGAGTTACGAAGTCATGGAATTTCTTACCAAGACAATGGGAACCCAAATAAGCACAAACTCCAACCATGATCAACGCCGTAACTTCATTAAATTCTACCTCAGAATCATGCATACTATCAAAAAGCATGAGAGCTTCACTTGCTTGCCCATTCTGGGCATAGCCACTAAGCATAGTATTCAATGAGATAACGTATCTCTCATCCATCTTATCAAAAACCAAACAAGCTTTATCCATATTCCCACATTTGGCATGCATGGCAATAATTGAGTTCCCAACACAAATATTCTCAATTAGCGAGTGGCGGATGGAATAAGCATGAACAGCTCCAGCTTTCTTGGCATCTCCTAACTGACTAATAGCAGAGGCAACACTCACTATAGTAACTAAATCTGCCAAAAGGCCATCTTTTTGCATCTTTTGGAACAAGATGAGGGCCTCCTCCGGCTTCTCAGCCTGTTCATATGCAGTTATCATTGCTGTCCAGCAAACCAAATCTTTCATCGCCATTTCATCGAATATCTTGCGGGCATCACCAAATTGGCCACATTTCGCATACATATCCACCAAGGCGGCTTCAACGTATAAATCCAAATCAAACCCACATTTGAAAGCATCTCCGTGAGCCGCTTTCCCCTGAAGAATCAGCAATTTTGGAGCGCAGGCTTTAAGTACAAAAGGGTAAGTGTAGTTGTTGGATGAAATGCCAGTTCTTCGCATACGAGAGTACAAACCCAACGTTTCCATACAATGGCCGCCATTAGCATAAGCCCGAATCATCGTGTTCCAAATAAAAGAACTGGGTTTACAACCATTTTCATTAATACCATCAAACAAACATCTGGCACTGCAAGGATCTCCGACTTCAGCATATTTGATGATAATTCGAGCACCCAAGTGAAGGCTTTTAAGGAGGAGATTGGTAGTAATGAGAGGTGAATGTATCTGTTTGAGAGAAGTCAATCCATTGCAGGACTTTAAAAGATGATCGTAAAAGCTCTCCGTTGAATCAGGAATGTAGATGAAGGATGAACAGGCCCTCAATGAGTGTGAAGTTACAGGGTTTAAGAAGGGTTTATGATATATAGATAAAGGGCAGTTATAATACAACGAATAGAAACGGTGCATTCCACTCTAAGCCAACCCAATATCTGAAACAATACTTTTCATGTAAAAATCTGCCTCAAGACACTGTTCATTGAGAGTCTAGATCAGAGTGCGCAAAGGAAAAAAGGTAAAGACAAATTAAACGCACATTGAAACTGATCTTCAATAATGAATTTATTTACACAATTGGTAAGAAGCACAAATCACTGGCAAAGTAAGCCAGATAAATACAATGAAATGGTACAATTCTAATAGCAATGGAACGACTATCTACAGTCCTTTCTGTTTTGTGGACATCACCTGTAAACTTTGCTATATCCTAATGTGTGATCTAAATAAGCCAAGAATGCTCCATTATTTCTACAATGGATAAAGAATGTTAGATTTACAGTATTTCTCCAAAATATTGGTAGTGACTGAATTTCACTAAGTTCTGTCATGTATCAACTGCTCTGAGATGAATCAACTTGGATCCATAATTCCTCAGCATAGGCTTTCTCCTCTTCCTTTTCTAGCATGAAATGATTAGTTGTATCGCCAATTTCCTCATCTTCCTCGGGGACTTCGTCCGTTGTTTCTTCTACAGAAGCTAGTTCTGCAAGTTTCTCTTGGTCTTGCTCCGTAAGTTCAGCTAACGCCTCTCTCATAGCCTGAGCAGTTGCTGGCCTATCGATTGGTCCATACTTAGGAGCTGGCACAACAAATGGTAAGACAATATCATCCAGGCTGGAATTATATTTACTAGCACCGTCCGATGTCTCTGCCGGAGGGAAAACAAAAACAATCCCGATTTCATAGTTACATATGTGGAGCCTGGAACCCAAAGAAAAGCTCGTCTTTTCATGCAGATTTGATTTTAGATCAGTTGGACTGGAGATTAGTCGTCCCCATGCAGCGGCACTAAAGTTATGTGACCCACAATAAACCCAACCGTAAGAAGATGCATCTTTCTTAGACAGGAAACATCTCCGTGCTACCTGCTTACACTTTTTTCCTCAGTTCATTGGTTTGCTTAATAAGAAAGCAAAATAGTGATTGCTCAGGGTTTTTAAGACAAACAAGATATCATAGTCATAATTAGGATGAGAAATAGTGTAGGGCAATTCCAATATTATTGGAGAAATTAAGTTCTCTACCTTTATGTGCATTGGCTGCCCTACTCTATCACAGGGATGAGGAATTGCATCGTGAAGTACGTCCATAGTTCTCAACCTTTGCCATGTTTTCTGTATTGCAGAAGAAATTAAAAAATATATATATCAACAGACAGAAAAGTACTTGTGAAATGAAACAAAAAATGTTGAAGAAAAAGATGGAAGGTTAGAGATAAATCTTAAGAACTTCACTATGTAAAAGTGAAATTAATAGAAGGGTAAATATCTCTCTCCAAGCCACATGCTCCATCAAACTTCTTGACTTCTAGGAAAATTTTGAAGTAAAATAAAAAGGTGGAACTGCCTTTCTTTTCCTTATTAATCCAGGACCTAAGCAAAAACAGTCATCAATGCATTTTTCTTGTTTAAAACTGGCATTGATATTGATTCTATGCATGCTTAGCATTTTCCAGCAAATTCGAGATTGCAATTCATGCATGACTAATTTAGTTATGACACACAATTGGGAATTTGGGTCTGCTTTCCATGTTGAAGATCTGCCTATATCTCTTATTTGACTGTTTTCTCGTTTAGTAGAGTTCTAGATGGCTGAGGTGGCAAGGTTGTTAGGATGTCAGAGGTATCTTTGGTGGGCAGAAAGTAGGAAGGGAATATAGAGAATGTATTAAGGAAAAAGTAAGTGAAGGAGAGTGACACCTCTTGAATGCTGCCTCTGGCTGTTTTTTCTTCTTTTATTTACATTTCAATGAAAGACTTGCAATTCTAACAGCTAATTTTCTCTACTCTCCTATATCACTTCTCTGTTTCTTTCTTAAATCTTATCTTTTGTTTTCTAACTTCAATCTTCTGTTTCACGGGCCATCATACCAATTATAATATTGGCCTTAAACCCATTTAATAATACTAACTGCTAATGGAAGAAATAGCACATACAGAATAAAAAGACCTGCTGTGTGGTAAGTTTAGCTGTTGATTAAAGTTGTGTATTACCTCCGAGAAGCAAAGGATGCGCCTTGAGGGCAAGACACCATTGGATGCATTCTTCACTCTCTCAATTGTAGGAAAAAGGACTTGAATGGATGGATTTTTCAATTCCTCAGTAGCATTCCAACAGCCCCACTGTCAGGAACAGTAACAAGTCCATGAATCCACTACAAAACAGTCTCTCAACATGTAATAAGTGTTTACAGCAAAACCACTATCGCTACCTCTGGATCAGATTCTTCAGAGTCAAGGAAATGCATAGATCTCTTCCCCGTTGCTGCTGCAAATGTGGCCAGGAATTGAGCACCGATGGAACCAATTGAGGATGAGCCTTCAGCAGAAAATAAAAAAACTGTGAAACATAAAAGAATCTGATTCTTCAAATTTCATGAGCCAAACAAACTTTCCGTTCAGGGCACTAACCATAAATAAAATCTGATTCTTCTACTTCAGGCCATTTATACTGCCATAGCACCTAGCATCAACAGAAAACATTGTGTAAGAGCGAAGAGCTCCAGGAATATACATTATAAAAGCCTCTAATTAGCTATTCAGACTAATTGTCAGAATATTTTACCTATGCTCATCAGATCAAAGCAACTAATATTATCTCAAAATCAAAAGAAATCGAGGTGAGAGATTTAACAAGTTTGAGTCTCTTCACCTAAACGTCATGAGAAGGTGCTTACAAGAAAAGATAATAAAGATAACAATAAAATATGGAACCAAGACATTGTTGCAGCTAGCGCTACCATCTGAAACACCGGATGGCCAGAAGAGAATAACTTTCCTGTAATTAAGCATGGGAATAGTCATTTCAACAATAAGTGTTGGAAACCTCTCCAAGAAGCAATTCCTTGGACAACAGTTAAAATTGTCTGTTCTGAATGAAATATTTGAATTGATGTGGCCTTCACATTGTGTTTCAGGTAGACAGAAGTTCTCAGTATAATAAGCATCAGGATCATGGAAAAGGAGCAATTACATCATTGGCACACAGTGAACAATAAATTTCAGAGGTGAGACTTAAAAAAGCAGGCAGCCAATCCCCCAATCTAGAAGCATTTACCTCTTGCAGTCGCCAAAGGCCCACACATCGCTTAATTGAAGCAACGAGGGAGCAAAATGCAATGGCATGCTCAGGTAACATCATCCTCGTCATACCAGAAAAGTAGGGTCCCTGTATTACATCAAGTTGTTCACAATGACATCAAACAGAAAACATGAAATATTGATTTAGGACAATCAGATAAAAGTCAAAGATAACATGCCTGTGATACATGTAATATCAATTGCACTCTCAGGTTGCTTCCTCCCAAAGCAGCTGCAAGGGCTTCTTTAGGATATATATACCCTGAGAATTTGAAGAACCCACTGTCCCACAATGGAGAGACCCACTTTGCTATATCTCTGGGCATAAAACCAAGCTGAATACTGTCTATTCCCCAAATGGAGTAACATCAATCAGTCTCAAACCCTAGCACAAAGTCCAAACAAAAACTTGTACCACACAAATCAATAACTATTTGGAATGTAACAAATACATCACAAACTAAACATGCACATATACAGACAGAACCAACAATTAGCTAAGTCACAAAAAGGCTTCATGCAGAAAGAAGCTTTTGAAGACAACATGATCAACCTAGATGGTTGCATAAGCACAATATTGCATTTTGCTATTATAAAGAGTCCAAACACATAACAGAAAAGTTATCTCTGCAGGCTTTATATAAGACAGCAAGAAAACCTCAATGGGTAAGAATTATCATTGTATAGCATTCCAATGACTAATGTCAATCCTTTATTTGACAAATATGCAAAAGCTGACGACTGCAGCCATGTAAGAAAATATCCAGAAAAACATGAGGATGAAGGCTGGGAACAAAGTGCATGTTGTTTGTGAAGGTACAGAATCAAGCAACTTCACCTCCTTCATATGCTTGATCTGGATCAGGAACAAGAACGCTCACAGCATTCACATCAGCAGCCACATTGGTGTTTCTTCTTAAAAGAACCTCCAACATCCCATTTGCATTTTCACCAGACTTCCCAATGAAAGCAGCCAGTCTTTTCAGGTGTGCACCATTCGTGTCAGCAGCAGAATGAAATAGGTAACTTAATCCTACAACAGATGCCTCAACCAAACCGACCAACTTCACACCACATGTCCGTAAAGCACACTCATAAGCCTGTAATTCAATGGTTCAACACATAAGATTACCATATCAAACACCATTTCAAAGTATGACACAAAAAACAAGCCATGATTTATTGCTTGAAAGCTATGTTCCAGTTTTCAGATCCCAAGGACAGAAATGTAAATCATAAATATGCATTCTACTTGAGCAATAATAAGAACGTATAATTACATGAGAATAGACACTCACATTGAGACTCCTGAAAGAATAAACTCCTGGCACTGAAGCAACTAGATAACCCGTTGCCTCTTCAAAGTTGTACTTTGCCAACTTCATTATCCAATAAGCCTGACTAGGTACATCAATCAAAAGAGATGCTACAAATCCAGCCAGCTGAGCAGAAAAATCAGAACCCAAATGTTGATCTGTTACTCGAACAAAAAGTGATGAAAGATCAGGAGCACTTCTGGAAGGGAAATCTTGCCACCAAACGGTATTTGTTACATTATTCCACTGTAAAATCATAAAGGAGGAATGTAAAATTCAAGGAAAC
Organism: Erythroxylum alaternifolium; assembly: GCA_027478495.1. Taxonomy (NCBI): domain Eukaryota; kingdom Viridiplantae; phylum Streptophyta; class Magnoliopsida; order Malpighiales; family Erythroxylaceae; genus Erythroxylum; species Erythroxylum alaternifolium. The sequence goes on along the minus strand of JANIIA010000007.1, from coordinate 5,038,587 downwards.
ATCAACAAAAGCTAACAACATTAATCAAATACAAGATTTCATTTAGAGAGTTAAAAGGATATCCCTACCCAAAAGTATTCATAGCTTCAGCAAATGTTTGATTCACATAAGGAAAAAATAGACTAGATACACAGGAATCCAGGCAAATGGGCAAACAATTGCATGAGTAATAGTTGTGCTTTAGACATGAACTTCTCCAACAAAACCATTGCCTAAGTTACTACACCAAAACAAAACACCAACCCAAGACACCATTACCACCCATGTCCAAGTTTCAGGATAAAGTAGCATCCAAAGCTGAGAAGGGTTAAAATGTTTGGGGCGAGCTAATTAACAGAAAAGGTTTCCAATTGCTTTCCGCAAAAGCCTATTGGAATTTCACCACCAGATCCCAAAGTACATAAAGCATAACTATTTTTTACATAGTTATTAAAGGATTAATATCCACCATAACAGACTAAGAAACTACATTCTTTCTAGATCACTTGAAAAGTACAAATACATATGTATGATTCATAAAATCTGGAAAAGTGATAATCACCTGATTTGCAACTAGATTTGCAGAAGTAATGATAACCCGGATGCTATTTTCTCTTTCCAGGATGAACAACTTTGGATGGTGGCAAGCAACACCTTGTCTCTTGCGTTCTTTACCAAATGCTATCTCTTCGGGGAATTGGGGAAACCTATTAAAAGCAAATTTAAATGCTCTGTTCCAAAAATAAGTCAAGTGAAACAGTTCTTAACAAATATGAATTGCCCGCTTACACTAAAACCAAGTTTGGGAAATCCAAACAAGGTGAAGAGGTTCGTTTATCAAGGCGGGAACTCCAACAACGCTCTGCGTTATGGCACGCAATTGTTACTGGTAAATGATGTGGAATCTTGCAATATGACAGAAACCTAAACAAAGATGTCCTTTAGACTTGGAAATATAACATATGGCAAGTTATGATCACTGCCCCAAACAAAATTTCAAGGGGCAATATATAATGACACCCAGTAACAAAAATGAAGCATTAAAAAAGTGCTTTTACTTGTTTGCTAGATATGAAATCACAAAAGATTACACAGATAAGATCAGAATAAACTATGAAGTGAAGAAACAGACAAATAAAAGCACAAGATAGGTAACTTACCATGAAACATCACATGTAAAAGTCGCAATAAACATGCGTAGAATGCTTTCCAGTGGATAAAGAAGCTCAGGCAAAGAGATGGTACTATGAAAACTGAACGGACCAGTAACATGGTCCATATTTTGAAGACGATTTAGGTAAAACTTCTTTCCAGGTGGTGGCACTGAATTCTCTGTGGTTTTCATTCGTAAAACACCATCAAAACAAGGAGCATTCTCCCTGTCACTCAGAGTATTCAACACCAATGCCTTACTTTTCGTGCAATTATCATCTTCTGTGCAATATCTAAGATCTTTTCCGAGCAAATTATCACCACCATCAACGAGAACACATCTTTTGTCACCGCATAACTTCTTATTTACAATACCCTGGTCATTGTGTAAGTTCTCACACCTCAGTGTTTGCCACCTAAAATCCACCATATCATTATCCACCTCCTTTCGACCTTCTGCTGAAAAATCAGGAGGTTCAGCACGGTTAACACCCTGAATTTGAATTAATTTGTTATTACAACCCTGTACAGGTTCCAATCTCAGATTTGATGAATTGAATCCCCGAATAAAAGAAATGGGATCATCGCTATTTAATATTTGCCTACAAAGACTCAAAAGAGGATTGGCTCTTCCAACAGCATCTCTGCATTTATTTTTTTGAAAATCATAACCTGGGCAAACGACATCACTTGCTCGGACAGCAAAAATCCTTTTGCTTCTCTTCCCACTAGACACCGAACCTTGTGAATGTCCCACTAAAGTAGACTCCTCAACCAACCAAGGTCTCTCAAAATGAATCTCATTAGACCCGACAACAACCTCCTCCTTAATAACAACCCCCTGAATCACAAACCCAATTCGAATTAACAAACTACACATACCCTTATTGCCACAAACAAGCATAACCTCATCTCCTGCATGCAACTCCTTAGCCAATCCTCTGTTAACTCTAACCCCATTAACAAACAACCCATTCAACGAAGGCTTCACGCTATCCAATTCATCACAACTAACCAATCTCTTCTTAAACTCACTAAAAACATCATCACCACCAAGCAACGACATCGTTCCATCCACAACATAAACCCTACGGTCTACACTATCGAACAGAACTTGGCAATGTGTTCTACTCACCCGGCGATCATTAAACCGGAAATCGCAGCCGCGGGCGGCTCGGCCGAGGGTGTAGAGCCGATCCGGTTCGAGGTGGATGGAGTCGAGAGGCGAACCGGTGGTGGGCGAGACCAGAGGGACATCAAGGTTGTGGATGTGGACGATGGCAGAGTGGGAAATAATGCGGTTTTGGGGTCGTTTTGTGAGAGGCAAAGCAGAGTAAAGTAAAGAAGAATCACCATTGACTCTTGTTCTCTTCTTATTGTGGGTGTGAGAAGAAGAAGGAGAAGTTGAATCCTTCATGTGAAAGAATCAAAAATGAATTCCAAAAATGGTGGAGAGAGGATGGCTATGCCTCCTCAGTCCTCTCACCTCCTCAGCCCTGTCACTCTTTCTGGTTCAAATGGTCAATTGGTTCTGTGATTTCTTTTCCCTCCCAAGTTACGTCATTTTAAGTGTCTTTGGGCCTGTTTTCGGACATCAATGGCCCAACTTCATACGACCTGGGTTCATGTTGTTGGACCAGGACTAATATTTTTAAGTAAGTATTGTTTTCAAGTAAATATGACTGCGCGTATCGATAATTATCTCAATTTCTCACCAAAAATAACAGGTGTACATTGACTTTATTATTATTTTATAATATTTTTAATTTTTGACAAATTTATTTTTCTTTCTTTTTTGTCCTGGTCATTAATTAATTAATTCATTTTAACAATAATTTTAAATTTTAATTATTAATTATTTTATTAAAATTTTATGTTTGTTTAATGTAAATGAGCCTAATTTATCTTGTAATCCACGCCAACAAGATTAATAATAAGAATAACTGACTTAAATTAAATATCAAGTATTTAATTGATATTTTTTATGCATTTATTATTTTAATATTAATAAATTTAAAATGTAATTTATCTATCTAAAATTATTTATATGCTCCGTCCCTTAAAGACCCACCAGTATTCTATTTAAAAATTTTATGGCGGAAAATTAATTCAAGTCTAGATTAATTTTCTCTGTCCTTACATAAATTTAGTTAGGCCAATCATTAGACTTAGAAAAGTAATCTCATAATTAAAATTATTATTGTTACTATTATTTAGTTTTGGTACGTACATGAATGAGATTAAGATATTCTAGAAACAGATATTTTGTTTCGGTTAACCATTCCTACTTTGTTTCATCCTATTTCATCTGCACAATTCTCATCCTAGAGATTCTTCAATTTTACTATTTTACTATCATGCTCAAAATCAACATCAGCAAAATTTGAGAATAGCAACAAAATGGTTGGCTCTTTTTCTGTTTCCTTGAGGCAATAGGTGAGGTTGAGCCCAAGGTTGCCCAACCTGAGCCCGAACCAGGTCAATTTTTTTATTATTTAAAAAGGTACAATAATGTCATTTTGCAGATACAAGTCAGGCTTCAGGTTGGTTCATCAGACTTAGCAATTGGGCCTGGGCCTGGCCCGAGTTGACTGAGCCTTATCGAACTAGCCTCGGACTAGGACTGTTTAGGTCCGGTCAAGCTCAAGGCTCAACGGATATGGACAAAATAATGTTGTTTTGAAAATATTCTTTAAAAATAAAATGTAGAGCCAGGCAAGCCTGATCCAAATCGAGTCTAGGCTCAAGCCCTAGATTACATTGACTGGCCCCTGCCCGAGGCCTGGTCAACCAGGCTTGCCTGTTGAGTTCGAGTTGAGTCGGGCCGAGCCCAGACTCTTTTATTATCCCTAACTCCAATATAATATTCTTATTAAAACAATAAGAGCATTTTTAAAAAATTTTATTATAATTCAAAAATGGATTAATTACAAAAAAAATCAAACTTTTGTCAAATTTTCAATTATGGCCCAAACTTTAAAAAGTAAAAATAAAATATCCAAATTTTTAATTTTTTTCAATTTTAGCCCAACGTTAGTATTCATGTTATCTTTGCTAACGTGACAATGTCACGTATGCAAGGACATTAATTAATCAAACACATAAGCAATGGTTAAGATTCAAAACTCTGATTAATTAAACGACATTATTTAGTAACTTTAGTAGACGACGTCGTTTTTTAACGACCTAATCCCTTTATTTTCAAGGCTCCCAATAAAGAAAAACTCATCTTTTTCGTTATCTTCATTGTTGTCTTCTTCATTCTCGTCATTTCCCGGCAGCCAAAGGTCATTTAGTGACTTTAGTAGAGAATGAGGTTTTTTAACATTTTATAAACTTTTTAATATTTTCATGTTTAATCAATATGAGATACTCTAACAAATCTAGTGACATATCGACAAATGGCCTATTGAACAAGATGATAGGTCATATTGGTGACTTGCCATTGATCGGTGCAGGGACATATGCGTGTAATTTGTGTAGAATTTCTTGCACAAAAGGGGAAGAGGCCATCATAAGAGGGACATTAGCACGAGGCGTGGCAATGGTGATGGAATACATGGGGTTAACGAAAGGCTTGATGAAGGGTAAGCTGGGTTGATTGCTATGTCCGCAAAGGGGGAGATAGCTTGTAGGTTTAACACTAATGGGATGTTGGGTTAATGGAAGTTGCGCTTTGCGAGCAGTAGAAAGATCCAACCCTATGCCTTTACTCTTTGCTTTCATCTTTAGTACAAGGTGTTGTTACTGCCTCTATTATGTTTTGGTCATTTTTCGAAAGTAGTTTGTAATATAGTGTGGTGTCATGTTATGTGGTAATAAAATGTACCTATCTTAATTGCCAGCTCATGTTATTCTAGGGCTAATCTATAGATATGAGTAACCTTAATGGTTAAAGCCCTTGTGAGACTTGGAAACTTCAAAAACTGATTAAAGCAAGTGGCTAGCTCAACAAATTTTTTGAAGCATTTCAACAAACATTTGGATCTAATTGAAAAAATTACAAAATAATCATTTAGCTCGCTTGAACAATCCTGCTTACATGTAACAAAATGTCAAAATTATCAGCTTCATTCACAATTTTTTTACTTAATCGCCTAAAGGAATGCTGCCAGTAGAAATTTAATTGAACAATAAGTTGCCTAACTTAAGCCGAAATCTTTGTGGATCCCAATTAAGAAGAGTCAACAGAAGGAACACAAAAGTCACATAATGTACATCATAAGCCTACTGATTATGATCTGATATGGTCATTTGTTGGGCTAGTCTTTATCATTACCCATTATAACCATCTCTAGCAGAGTTTTGAGGTATTAGTTATAGGCTTACAGTAGCAGCTGCACTAGCCAGTAGGCTGCCTCAACTTCCAGAATCACTATTTTCGGGAGTAAGATGAACAATTTATCACCTTCTCCCTTGGGCTCTCCCTCTTGATCCGTAAGTGACCAGTCATCTATCCACCTTTGTCTCTATCGATATTTGGGTATGAATATTATGTTATATACTCGTACTACATATGTTGGTTGCTCTTGCTTGACTTATAGATGAGAATCTCAGGCGATGAACACATGAATATAATTACTTTAGTTTTCTGCTATACATGAAACATTAAAAAATGTCATCGACAGGTTTCAAACCTATGGAAATTACGAGTTAATTAGCTCTTGAACAAATAGAGACATATAAGCGTCTTTAATGCACAAAATATTAACAAAATTTCAAGTGGAAGTCTATCTAAGTGGAGTTAAAACTCTACTATGTTTGTATAGTGCAAGAATTCCTGTAAGAAAATTGATTTCTTGAGACTACAAGCACGCAGAACATTTTAGGTATTCAACTAATTGCCCTGATGGCTTTAAATATGGTATAGAAATTACTTTAGGACTATGACACTGAATCATACTGCATTACAAACTGAGGAAAGCAAATTCTTCAATAGCCGATGCCTCTCCTATTTTCTTCGGTGCTTCCTTGCTAGGTTCCTCGTCCACACCAATGGTCATAATTGCCTGTTTTTTATACTCATAAAATTTACATTTACATTCTCTTCACCTAGTATACTTCCCACAATACCAATTATACTAGGTTGATCAACCTGCCTGCACATAATGATACTACCTTCCACGCTCATGCCTACACTAAAAGATCCCATTTTGGTAAAATGAGGCTTCCCATCTTTAACTTTTCCTTCTACTTTAATCTCACCTAAGTCACAAATTACACTGGCAAATTTAGATTCGACATTTGCACTTTAGACCTGGATGAACATAAAGGGATTTTCGGGTGAACCGTCCATAAGAATTTGCTCTTATGCTATTTTTAGTCCTCTCTGTTTTGTAGTGAAGTCGGCAGTTACCAGGTTTACAAAAACACTAGAGATAGGATTAAGTCGGTAATCATTGCATGAAGCAGCCGAGTATCAAGATCATTTGAAGTTCTAGCGAAGAGGCAAGTCACCTTCACCGAGCTTATACAAGTTCCACCTGCAACCAATTGCACAACCAATTTGCCAAGCTTTTCTACAAACCCAATATATGATGCTAGTTCTAATAGAATCTCTATCGACACAAAGTGACAATTGTAAACCATAAGTCTACTTCAATAACTAATATTTCGCTCTCCATAGTGAAGTTATGAAAATAAAGAAATAATTGGCACCTCAGCAGTAGCCATGGGTGCATTAACCGTACTAGAAGCAAGTTCCCCTTTTCAAAGCTCCAATAATAGCTTCTACTATTTCAATGGCTACTCCTTCTTAATTAATGCCAAGAACTCTCATGACAATAGAAACTCAACAATAAAGAAACATGGCCAAAGAACAAAACTGAAAGTAATATGGACTTAAGCCTCCAAAGTGTTGGAATTTTGAACAAGAAATGATAGGAAAAAAGTGAGCAAGAAAGATCAACACATTTTCGGTATGTTGTTTGAATTTATTATATCAGATCATGGCTTTATATAGGATTACAAATAAACTGAAAATCAAAGAAAATCTTCAATAGAACCAGATATTTTGGCCATAACAAAGTAGAATAAAATTAGGAAACTACCCTATAGAATCCGCAGGACTAAAACAACTTAAAGAATAATTCAAACTTTGAATCAACTTCCAACACTCTCTCTTGATTCAAAGTTGGACATTCAAATTTTCTGGAGCACATCTCCCCATCTTCAGAATATTCTGTGAAGTACTTCTCTTCACCAATTGATGTAGTTCTCATCATTCTGTTGATGCCCTTCTCACCAACCTCCAATCATGTCTCTCCAAACACATTTTGGTGCACTTCTCACTAACTTTCAAAAAAGAGTTTCTTCATTAACCAACTCCACCATATTTGCTTGTTCCGTTTTCAATCTGCAATCTTTCTGTAGGTGTCCAAATCTTTTACAGTTGAAACATTAAAGTTTTCCCTTATGCCAACCATCTTTCTTTTCATACCCCTATTTATTGCAATTATCACGTTTAGGAATTTTACCTTTTCCTTTTAATGATTTGGCTAGAACAGCTCGTTCATCAATTTGCTCAGTTCTAACTTTTCTCATGGCCCTTCTTTGCTCCTGAGCTTGTAAGACATTGATTAATTCTGAAAATGTTATTTGATTGATATCTCTTGAATCTTTAAAAGATGAAATTTTTGCCTCAAATCGTTCAGGCAAACTTATAAACATCTTATCCACAATCCTAATATTTGGTAAATCTTCACCTAATAGTCAAATTTTATTCACCACCTTCTTCAACCTATCAGAATATTCCTGTTTGGTCTCCTGCTCCTTCATACTTAAAGTCTCAAAATCTCTTTTGAGATTTAACACTTTCACCTTTCTTGTCCTATCATTGCCCTGATATAATTCTTTCAGCATGTCCCAAGCTTCTTTGGCTATTTCACAAGTCATAATTCTCGTTAAAACTATTTTTGACATAGTAGCATGAATCAATGATAACGCTCTAGGAGCTTTTGCTTCTTCTTCTTCATGGGTTCTAATTTGATTGAGTGTTAGATTGTTTCCTAAAGATGGTAGTTCTTTTGCATTGTCAACCCACAGCCACAAACCAAGCCCTCTCAAGTGAGCTTTCATTTTGACAGCCCAAACTTGATAGTTTTCACCATTGAAATTGGGGGGAGCATGAGGTGTTGTGTTATTGGAGGCCATGGGTTCTATATCTGAAGAATTTTTCTTTTTAACTCACAAGTCCAGAACTTGGCTCTGATACCATGTTGGAATTTTGAACAAGAAACGATAGGAAAAAGTGAGCAAGAAAGTTCAAGGTATTTTCTGTATGTTGTTTCAATTTATTTTATCTGATCATGCCTTTATATATGCTTACGAATAAACTGAAAATCAAAGAAAATCTTCAACAGAACCAGATATTTTGGTCATAACAAAGTAGAATAAAATTAGAAAACTACCCTACAGAATTTGCAGGGCTAAAATAACTTAAAGACTAATTCAAACTTTGAATCAACTTCTAACACAAAGTGCTAGCTCCAAGATGAGGTGTTGAGAAAGACGTGATGGCCATACATCAGTGCCCGTTCCCATGTCAGATTTAGCCTTACCTGCTTCATTTGATTATGATAATCCTACTCATCGTTACCATTATCTTGATAGCTCCAACCAGTGAAATGACCAAAATGAAAAAGACAACAATGAAGATAACAAAAGAGATGAGTTTTTCTTTGTTGGGATATGTGAAAAAGAAAGGGGGTTAAGTCATTAAAAAAATGACGTCTTTTAATCAAACTTTTGAATCTTAACCAACATGTCTAATTAATTAATGTTCATGCACGCTAGCATTGCCACATCGGTAAAGATAATAGAAACGTTAACGTCGGGCTAAAATTGAAAAAAATTGAAAGTTTAAATAGTTTATTGTTACTTTTTAAAATTCAATTTATAATTAAAATTTTGATAAAAGTTTAGGCTTTTTTTTAATTAACCCTTGAAAAATACTATAATTAGACAGGGTTTCAATAATTAGAGGCTTTTGAAATAAAAATAAACTTTTTGCAACCCTTATTTAATCTTAATATACATTAGCCTCACTTTTAGATGATTTTAATGAACTTTTGCCATGATCTTGGAGACATGTGATATATATATATAAACCTATCTTCCAAAGAACAATTACTTATCTCTAAGATTTTTAAAAATTAATTGACTGTATCTTTTTTTTCTCTTTAACATTTTTACTTTACATTTCAACATAATATTGCAGAATATTTGCGGTTCTTAACATTTCTTTTAGTGTTTTTAAATAATAAATTTATAATTAAAATAAATTTAAATGTATTGATTAAGTACCAAAGTATTTTTAAACAATGTATTTTTAAATGTTATAATTTAAAATGAATTTAATTACATTGAAAACGTCCATGAAAATTTATATTTTAAAATAAGTGTAAATACATTGAAACATAGTAAATGAATTAAAATAATAGTTAATTACTAAAAAAATTCAAACTTTGTACAATTTTACAATTATAATTTGAAATTTAAAAAATGATAATAAAATTTTCAAGTTTTTAATTTTTTTACAAAAATAATATGATATTCGTCTCTTCGTTAACAATGTTGATGTGACAAAATAAATCAATTATGTTATACATAAGATATCATGTGAGAAATTTACATAAAATTTTAATAAAATTAGATTAAATAAAATTTAAAATGGCAATGAGATAGGTCGGGTTGGATCTAACCTTGCCCAAGCTCGACCTGATAGACCTCTTATTCTCGACCCTAGCCTGGAATTATTATATATATTTTTTAAAAGGATAAAATCACGATGTTTTGGACAAAACGAACAACATCATTTTGCGATGGTCACCTAAGCCCAACCTGATGTTCGACAGGGCATAAAAAATTGGCCTATCTGTTGACTTTGGGTTAAACTCCGGGCTCTTTGCTATCCTTGAATAAAATTGAAAAACAAAAAATCTTCACTTCAATTTGCCTTTAACTGTCACCCGGGCTTAGCCTGAGGCATAGTCGGACAGAGAAAACTGCCCTGCCCGTTAACTCAGGGCTAGACCCGGGCCCTTTGCCATCCTTTAATAAAATTAAAAAACAAAAAATTTTAATTTACCGTTCTCTGTGACGATCAGAAAACTCTTAATTCTGCCGCAAAACACCGTCCGCCTTATCGCATTCATTCTGTTCTTCCCAACGTTGGCCCACCGTCCAGCGACGACATTCAAATTCTGCTTCTCTTCTTGTCACTCTGCCTACAGAAGGGCTACCCTCCACTTCTACGTCTTTAAAAATCATTAAACTTTGAAATTTGGAATCTATGGAAGCTTTTGGGCACCCCATTGCCTTGAAAATACTAGAGATTATTGGTTGCCATAATTTACGACTCTTGCCAGAAAGCTCGCCATCTTCTTTCCTCTATCTATCTATTTGGGACTGTACTTTGTTGAAAAAAAGAATTCAACGGCATAATGGAGATGATTGGCCAAAGATTACTCATATTCCTGTAGTTGAAGTTAATTGTTATAATATGTGCAAGTGTCCAAGTTCTTGTGTTGTCATACACTGATCAGACATTTGCGGCAGCTTCTATTGGAATACCGTTCCTTCATAAAGTTCATTTAGATTTGCTGTTGCAATTGATATGCTGTCTATTTGCGGTTGTCTAACTTGATCATCGCAAGCTCTCAGCTTCTCATTTTGCTAACTGTTCTCGTAAACAACTTGAAATGATCAGGGCCAAATTCAAGTTTGCATATCAGGTAGTTCCCAATCCTGAATTTTTTAACCATCATCACTCTTCCTATATGCAAAATCTCTTCATCAGATGGTGGGTAGACAGTGGGAAGAGTAAGATGAGTGTGGGGATGACGAGAGGAGTAAGGATGGCAATGGCCTCCAAGATTTTTTAAATATTTTTTTAAATTAAAATATAGAATAATTTATTTTTTTAATTAAATTAAGGTCTGGATTGCTCAGACTCAAGCTTATTTAAGGTCTAACTCTTCTAAGTAAAATGATATTATTTTGTTTAGAATAATTGGATCTTTAGTTTGTCTGGACTTGGGTCGATTCAATGAAAACGACTAAATTTAAATTCATAGGTCAAAAATTGTTATCCCTAAATAAAAAAGGCTGAGCTTAAACTTGCTACTGGGACATAAGCTTAATTTGAGCCTCGATTAGGCTCGAGCCAATAGGTCAGAGTCGGAATCCAACTAAATTTGAGGTAGTTTGGCCTAATCTCATGTTGTTTTTTAATTAAAAATAGAAAAACTAAAATTCAGCAATAGCTTGAGCTATTTTTTAATTAAAATGTTAAAACGAAGTCTTTTTTTGACCAAATAACATTATTTCGAGCTTATTTATGAAAATTTATTAAAATTTAATATAGACCTCAGCGAAACACATAACTTCCTATGTATATCATAAAAAAGTCATGTGGCAACATCATCATTATTAAGGGAAAGACTAGGGTCAAATTATTTTTATAAAAAATTGAACATTATTTTTGAATTGGTTTGATTATTATTTTATGTTTCTATTGTTTTATAATGCTGATGTTTAAGAATAAGGGCATGATTAGATCGTGTTAGGAAAAATACTTATACTCTTGTAAGATTGAAGCATCCTATGATAGATGGCTACATTTTATAAAATTAACGTTAAGAATAAGGACAAGACACGATTAGCTCGCGATTAAACAAAAAAACATTTCAAAGCCCCACATGACAGAAAACTAAAATTCAGAGATTCTAAACATAATATGGTCGTGTACAAATTATTGGTCAGGACCAACGTCTACATCTTGATTGTGAGGTAGACCATTTCACATATGAAGCCGCCTGAATTAGGCACGACAATTGGGTCATTGCTTAGCTCGAGGCTTGATCGAAAGCAACAAAATGACGTAGTTTTGTTGTTTTTTGAGTTTTTAAAAAATAATAAATTAGATAAGTAAGATACAAACAATGGTAAAAAACTAACTATTTTGTCAGTTATTATTATTATTATCATACCTATTTGAATCTCGTATCAATACAGAGAGGTTTGATAGTACGCACTTACTTTTATAAAATAAAAAGGTTGTTTCTAATAGACTCACAGACAAATATAATATGAAGAATTAAAAAAAACTTAAATAAGTGATACAAATTTAATTTAGAAGACAAAATAATAATAATAATAAAAATAATAATACTATCAATAATAATAAGAAAAATAGGAATACAAATATTAAGAAAATAATAATAATAATAATAATAAGAAAAGTTTGACCAATTGATCAAGCAAATGCTCAATTGGTCAACTAGATGCATACGGCAGTAGAATCACATATAAATCAAATATAAAAAACAGACATAAAAAAGAGATATGTAAAAATTAACAAATTAAAAGCAATATTCAGAACGCATATGACAAAAAAGTTGAAATAATTAGACAATAATAAAATCACCGTAACCAAAACTTTTTTACACACAAAACTTAGATATAATTAGCGGAGCTAGAAGCATAAACAAGCTTGTTTGTAAATCCGGAAACGCCACTGCTTTACCGAGCATGGAGTTTAAAAACAATTTTGGGTAATTATATTAACCATGTTAAATAAATATTAGTTAGAGTTAAACGATAACGAAGATAATATAATAAGTTTCGATACTTGCATTACTAATTATTCAAATAAAAATCATTTAAAAACGTTAATTTTAATTCAAATGATAAAAAATTTGCAATATTTTAAAATATTTTAAATTTTACATAATTCTTTTTACTCTTTTTTCTTAATTTCAAATTCTTTAATCTAATACTTATCTTTTTGGTAAATTATATTTTATATTTAATTTTTAACCGTTGTAAAGTTTAAAGTTACGAAGTTTAGTTAAATAATATTAAATGTATTTTAAATTTTATTTTTAACATTAGATATCACAAATAATAAAAATCCATAGTTTATATATGTCAAATAGTTAGAAAACTTAATTGTATTGAATTGCTTTTGTAAAAAAAATTAATATTATATATTTAGATCTAGAAATTTGTATAAATATTAATAATAATATAATCTACTATAGTTAAATATTTGATAATAAAGATAATGTTTATAATTTTATAAAATCTGATTTTTGGAAAATATAAAATAAAAAGTCAAATGTTATCAAATTTTATAAAACGCATTAAAAATATTTTAAATATGATTATAAAATTAGTTTATTAGCATTGACCAATGAGATATATAACTATATTTTTTATAATGATATATAACAGTAACATGAACAACAACAATAATAAAATCTTAATAGAAATTATGCTAAGATATAGAGATTGAAAAGTCCAAAAATATGCAGTCTTACTCGTAACTAAGGTAGGGCTTTTTATTTTCTAACAGACATATAGGGAATAAATTTTTAAAAAATAAAAGAAAATAATAGTCAAATATATAAATAATTAACTTCATGAATGAAAAATAAAAGTAAAAATCAAAAATCAAAACTAAAGTATATAAAAATGAATATTAAATGAGGATATATTTATTTTTATCAACATAACAAAAGGAGCTAAAACAATATATGCATGCATAAAAAATTGTTAAAAAAATAAATGCAATTTGAAATAAATTTTGTTATATTTGAAAATTCATTAAAAAGTCGGATATTTAAAATAACTTAATAAATATTTTCTTACACCATAAAAACAATTTGTGGTATTAAAAGATTTAAAAACGAATCTTTTGTCAAGCATATATAAAATCAATTCAATTCAAATTATTGCTTAATTCAATATTAAAAAATTCGATAGTTTTAACCAAACTTCAATGATAATTTATGTTATCATTTTTTAGAATTTTAACATGTTAAAATTTAAAATAGATCAAAATAATAAGAATAATTAATAAATAAATAAAATTATAATGTAAGTTTGTTTTTTCTAACTTGTAAATAAGCATACGCAATATTAATAAAAATATGAAATTGGTTCTGTTTGAACCGAACTAATTTAAAATTAAATTATCCTAATTTTAGATCAGGTTCAAGTTTAAAATAATTTGAACCGACTTAAATTTAAACAAAATAACATAATTTTGATCGTACTCGCAAAAAAAAAAACATTATTTTAATCAATACGAACGGAGAACTTTATCAGAACTATTCCCGTTTAATCCAATGTTATGATATGGTCTTCACGAGCATTAAAGATTTACACAAGTAGCAAAGCCAGCTCAGCCTCCTGCCTGCCATTTCAGGATTCAACTCAAACTAACGCTTGGAGAGTAGATAGATAGAAAACAGGACATGCATTTGACGTTGCCAACTACAAGTTTTAAGGCCAAGTTGCCTTGAACTCTTATTATTACAACTTGTCACGACCTGTGTACGGCTTACAAAAGTCGAGTTTGTTGAGTGTTAGCCAATTCACAGGGACCATTTCAAGCTACCATTGAAAGACTTTTATGAATCGAAGTTTGCTGACATACCTTTATCCATAATTGATTGTTTTTCATTGATGTTGATTTCCTCTCAGCTTCTTTCTTTAATATGTTTCTTCAATGGTTTAGAATCACCCTTCAATAAGTTCTTTAAACTTATATAGCACCACCAACTAACATGTTTTTTCGGAATTTAAAATAGAGAGGAAAAGGGTCGTTGACCCATTTGAGATCTATTATTTAATACCCAATAACCATTATCTTGGGTGCTGTTCATGGGACT